>JAWNMV010000290.1:0-39687 GCA_035043635.1 Drosophila rellima | reverse complement strand
TGCTATGACAGTCCGATCAGGTCGAGTTATACACCGATCGAAAGGTATAGTTCCAGCTAACAAAAATGCATACTAAGACTTTTGGAAACTCACCTGGCTCGTGGGATAATCAGGTGTAAGTGAGAGGAGCGAAATTTTGATGATTGCAGCAAATGGGGAGGTTTTGGCTTTTTGGTAAATTTTTTAATTTTATTATTATTCTTATAAAAATACGCGTCGAATGACATCTCGATCATCAAAATCCGACCACTGGTTCGAAAGATAATTAAATTATAAAAATTTAGACGCCTTCCCAAAATGAGATGAAAAGTCAGTCCTAATGTTTGTTTGTTTTTTTGCTTGTATCAATGCGTTGAAATAGCTTATATTTGTGATTGTGGATCTATTCCCCATAAAAAAACTAGAAACTTTTATTTTACGACTTTTTCGAAAAATCGCTAGTTTAGCGGGAAATCGCTAAAAACCCGCTAAAATTGACACGCCCACAATATCCAAACGATAATAGCTACTGATATGTTCTATATGTCGTTGGAAAGGTAAATTGAAGGGCTTTCAGGCATACCTTTTTCTAAAGCATATAGGTAAATGGCTACAGGTGGAAATTGCTTTTTTATCACACCTTTTGGCGATTTTAGAACAAACGGCTCTAACGATTTTTTTTTAATTTGTAATATGTTTTAGTATGAATAATTTCGCGTTTTTTCTATGTATGACACAACGTTTGTTTGGATGTGTTTGGAAGATATTACCTGTTATATAAACTCTTTATAATTTGTATGCTCTGTGCCCATTGAAAATGGTAAGAAAAGGATTTAGTACGAAAAACTATTTCGCTGTTTGAGATATCTCAACCAAACTGTCAGAATAAGCATCAGAGATGGTTCCATACATCCCGACCAAATTTGGCTGAAATCGGAGCACTATATCATATAGCTGCCATAGGTAGGATCAGTCGTTGTTTGAGATATCTTAACCAATCTGACAAATTAGACATCTGTGGTGGTCCTTTATATAATGACCAAATTTCGTCTACTATATCATATAGCTGCCATAGGAACGATTAATCGAAAATTATGATTTAGTATGCATTTTTATTTAAATTATTTTTGGAGATATCTCAAGCTAACGTAACCATGGGGAACATTGGGAATTTTCCATTATCTTTAACATTATGATGGAATTTGTTTTTTATTGCTACTGAGACTTGGTATAGACAATTAAAAAAATTTCTGTTATCTTCTAAAAAAAACCTCTTTACGAGGTAAAATTCTAGTGACGAAAACATTTCCATTCCCCAAAATTTCTGATATCTAATTTTGTGACGAACGATATTAAATTGTATAAATAACTTATGATAATAAAAGACAGTTTGGTATTCGACACTGCGCAAGAAAGTTATTTTTATTAGGTAAGAAGGATCGGGACCTTACTGTGCAATGTGCCGAATGCCGAACTGTTTTTTTTATAGAATAAGTTATTTATACAATTTAATATCGTTCGTCACAAAATTAGATATCAAAATTGATATTTCGAAAAGACTTCCTTGAAAAAAATTTTAAGTTCGATTTTCGTGTTTAGGAGACCAATGTCCATGGGAAAATCACTCTTCAATTTAATTCACAAAATGTCTGTAAACTAGTATTATTAATTCAACACTTTGCTGTTTCCGTTCTAATTGTTTTATTAAATCGACTGAACGCTCAAGCCGTCTAAACGGAACTGACCGAGTGGAGTATGTATGTATATGCAAACACATGAGTACAAAAGAAGTTGGAAAATTTTGGAAAGTCCCGTTTCTTTATGTTCTTCGAACAGTGTATCATTGTGACTTTTGCATACATATGTGTACAAATATTTTCAACACGCCACCTCAAATGTTACATTGATATAAAAGCTTTAACAATGAGTAACCGTTTTTCTAACAAACGGGCTTAAACGTATCAACGGTTGTATATTTATTTCTGGGGATAACAATTTGATCCAGCATTCGTTACAGAGAATTAGGGAAACCCAGTAAAACCAACCAGATCAATTAAAATTAACATTTTACATAAATTCAATTAATATATATATATATATATATATATATATATATATATAGTGAATACCGAATTTAATATTTTATATATATATATATATATATATATATATATAGATCTAAATAACATATTAAATACAATTCAATTTAATATTAGTTTTGTAATTTGATATTAAAAAAATTCATTAATGTAAATAATAATCAATTCATGTTTAAAGTCCCAGTTGGTTCCTCCAAGCGACGAATCTTGCAACTGGAAGATAGATCTAAATAACATATTAAATACAATTCAATTTAATATTAGTTTTGTAATTTGATATTAAAAAAATTCATTAATGTAAATAATAATCAATTCATGTTTAAAGTCCCAGTTGGTTCCTCCAAGCGACGAATCTTGCAACTGGAAGCGGCTTTGTGCGTATGTCGGCCAATTGGAAATCTGTGTTCCCTAGTAAAATGATTTTGAATGTCTATGTGTTTTGTTCTCTTGTGGCAGGTAGGATTAATGGCAATACTTATACAACCTTGGTTTTATTCAAAAATATCTATTTGGCCATTTAATTCTAGTTTAATGACCTAAGCCATAATGCTTCCCGAACACCTTAAAATAAGGCCATGTATTCTGCTTCAGTAGATAAAGCGGCAACGGATTTTTGTTTCATAGTATTCCATGAAATTAAACAAACTTAGCACCCATTTAAGACATTGCCATTATTCTTAATTGCTGTTATTCGTATAACGACTTAAAATACTTCTTGATGTACTTAAGTCTGGACGTGTATATAACATGATGTACATTAAAGAACCAATCGAACTTCTACATGGTGCATCATATGATTCTTCAGATTGCAATGCCTTATAATTTAGTTTGCTTGGGAGGGGTGTACTAACTGCATTACAATCTTCCATATTAAACTTTCTCAAAGCATTATTAATGTATGCTGATTAAGAAGGAAGGGTAAAGCTTTGCCCAAAAGCCGTCTTGAAACAATTATGTTGGCACAAAAGTAACGCGCGTCGAAAAAGCATACAGAATGAGAATATTCAACTTCCATCCTGTTTGCACATACGAACCCTGGTATAGCCAGACAGAGAAAGAAATAACCGAGAGCCAAGACTGATGATTGCATGTGTGCAATGCACACTGTGCATCTTACAATAAGTGTGCGCATATGTATGGGTTGCATGTGTCGAGATGCGAGTATTTGTAACATTGCTCTGCCTCTTCTTTGGTGCCATTAAAATTTTGTATGTAAACTCTCATACCCAGTACATGTTACATTTTTAATATAAATTTTTTTAGGTGAATAAAATATTTATAATTGAAATAACAAATTATTTCTTTTATTTAATCATCAACCATATTAAATTTATTTATTTTTCGATGTTCTTATGATAAAAATAATGAGAATAAAAATTTTTAAGGGTAAAGGGTATTTCATACTGCGCATGTTTGTGATTTGCATAGCTGTGCGAGCTACGAGCTCGGCCATTCGACTGAAGCGGCCGCAAAAATAAAGTCCCTGACATCACGTCCCCGGGGAAATTCTCTCAGGGGGACTCAATCTCAAGACTTCTGCATGTCCCATTTCGTTTGTATGGGATGAGTTCTCTATAGGTTATTTGCTTCGTGCTAAGACATAACTGACCGTCAATAGTAAAATATATCAATATATTTTTAGAAATATCTCCTTTACTCAGAATATAGGTACAACGGTCAACTCCCAAATTTTCGAATTCAACCGCTTTCAACACATTTTCAAACACTTCAAGCCAGCATCTTGCGGCTTGCTTAAGCCTATAAAAATCATTATTAAGTTAACATACTTTATTCTCATACCCATTGGTTAAGCCTTTTGCGATCATCATGTAAATTTAATCATTAAGAGATCCATTCAAAAATTCAGTTTTTACGTCCATGTGATGGACCAATAAGTCAAATTGATTTGAAAATGCAAAAAGGAACCTGAAACTTGAAATTCGTGCAACTGGTGCAAAAGTCTCATTATAATCAGTCATATATTCTTTCGTGAAACCCAGCGCAACAAGTCTAGATTTATACTTTACTAAGTTGCCAAACTCATCTTGTTTTATACTAAACACCCACTTGCAATATACTATGTTTTTATTTTTGGGTTTTGCACCAGGCTCCAAGTACTGTTTTGGAAATGAGAGTTAAGATCATTCGTCAAATGTATTGGGAATATCATTTAAACTCATTTGAGTACTCATAAGACATCTGTCTAAAAATCTATATGATCATATTGGTTTTCCTTTAATTTTTTCATTTTTTTGTGGAATTTTCACTAAGTTGTACATCTGATCTTGAATTACTCTTCATTCTCTGTAATTACAGAATCAGTATTTGAATAAACATTATCAAGTTGAACCTGAGAGTCTTCTTCATGTACAACCCTAGATTTGAGCATGTTTATTTCATCCACCACAACATCTCTAGGAGTCATAAATTTTCTCGATTCCACATTCCACAGTTTATAGCCATTTGGCTCATACCCAACGAGTATAGTTTTGATTGACTTTTCATCAAATTTTCGTTTTTGCACTTTATTAAATATTATGCATGTTGGGAAAATATTATCTTCCCCAGTCAGGGCGACATCTTCTTGCATTCTTTCAGCCATCGTTTTTAATTAATCTGTTATGTTGAATGAGTTTTTTCAAAATTTGTGCAGCGAGTCTCCGCAGCCGTGTTGCTAGCTTCCTGTTCGGTAATCAAAGAGAACGTCTGTCATCACGTCAACTGTCATTAGACCGTTAGTTCCTTTTCCAACACTAGCAACTCATACGAAGCCACACTTGACTCCGGTTCATATAACCAGAGTCCCACTAAACTAGGGCTGATAACAAAACAGCAAATCTCACAATCACACATTACGCGTAATACATTCTCCGACACGGCCATTCTGACATTCGCACGTCCTCGTGCATACAGAAATCTGAATTCCTTGTATGCTGAAATCGTTTACTACAATTTAAATTCAACTTCTTAGATAATAATTACAAATCTCTCATTTCATATTCTCTTTATAAACTATTCAAAACAAATCATTTGTGCAGCTTTGGATCAGATCAATCAAAATTAACTTTTACTCCAAGTTACACAATTACGGTATTCATTTAAACCTTCTTTTCTTAGTCTTTACTAATTTATTTCATTCGAATCCCCGCACGCCATATCAATGTAAATTTGTACTTGTGCTTGCATCGAAAACTTCTTTAAGGAACTTATATCTGACATATCGCTCGTTCTTCGTCATACACAATGACATTACGACTACTAGTCCATCACCGTACACAACAGCTTCATGATCAACCTCGTCCATCACCATATTTAATGGTTTCACGACTATCCACGTCCATCACCATACACCATGGCTTCACGATAATCCTCGTCCATCACCATACACCATGGCTTCACGATTATCCTCGCCCACCACCATACACCATGGCTTCACGATACTTCTCGTTCATCACCATGCACCATGGCTTCACTATTATCCTCATCTGACTCATGGGGCTTGGTGTATATTCTGTGCAGAAGAATGGCTCCATACACCGATAGAGCTGGCGACAATATGCAGTTTAATTGAATACTGGGTATCAAAAATTGTCAACACAGGTTCATTTGTCAGTATATGGATAATTCTTTTACGAACCTCTTCAATGTTCTGCTCTTCCATTCGAAACCATTTTTCATCCGACGTAAGAAAATACAAAGGCTTCATCATCTGTGAAAACCAGGAAACAAACTGACGGAAATATGAGGCTAACCCAATAAATTGACGTAATAGTCGCAACTGATATTGGCGGTGGCAAAACCGCTGAAGCCAATGACTCTAAATTTTGGATTTGAATTTAGGGCATATTGTCTTCCGCTCTGTACTTCGTAACCAAGATATCGCATAGTAGTCACTCAAGAAAAAGCATTTCGAAATGTTAAAAGAAAACCCAGCATTTACCAACACTTTTAGTACAACCTGCAACCTGTCAAATGATTCTCTCCATTGGTTGACGATACAATCAATATCGTCGTTCATATAAACAATTACAAATGAAGGCGCGAGATTACCCAATGGACCTTCAACTTACAGCTCTATTGAAAGTACTGTACGGTGAGTTCGCTTTAGTAACCCGAACGGCACTTAGAATTAAGAAACTCATACTGCCGCATCAGGCCAGTGATCGAGAGGCTGTGTATTCAATTAATTCTGGTGCATTGGGATTCTTGAGTAGTACTCCACTAGCCATGTCCAGAGAAGTAAAATATTTCGGTCCACTAGCAACCGGTAGCAATCAGGTGCCGTTATATCTAAAGGTAACAGTAAAGCTTCATCCTTGATCCACTGTCATTGCCATTTAGCATTCTCGGTACATCGACATCAAAGATCTTACAGCACCCATTCTTTTGTCTATACGTATCAATGCCGGGCAAGGCGTGAAACGAGCGAACGTACTTGGTCTAATGACGTCAACCTGTACGCTCATCTACTCACTTGCGGCTAAATCTATATGGTCATCTTACTAGAACGGTCAATTTAGTCGGTATCCACCAGATGAATACTACATTTTACCAGTATCCACAAGGGTAACTGCGGACTTGTGCCTTTCCAGATGAAAGATATCGAGTACTTTTTAACAATCAATTGAACAATTTTTGATCGTAACAATGTGTTTAAGCCCATCTATAAAAAACTTCTGCCATAAAACCCTTGAGCTCAATACTCCCTACCGATAACGACATTATTTTTCATGCAAATCATCCGGAACTACGTGGAACATGATTTCTAAACAATTTCCGTCAATAATGGCACTACTTTCAATTTCCACTGTAATGTAGATATTGACATTACCTATACCTTTCAAGGAAATTACATTACTTGTTCTCCTGCCAGCTAACTTATTGGACATACTTTCTTTTACTAATGAACACTCTGCTCCAGAGTCGAATGAGATTGGACATCTTCTCACCTCGTATCATCATAACAGATTTCGGTTCATCCATGACGCATAGTTCAATCCTCTTTTCTGGCCTGGATCCTGTTTCTCCAATCGACACATTTTTGGGGCAGTTAGTGGCTATGTGGCCCGGCTCACGACAACGATAACACGTCACATTCGGCCTTCCTTGTGGCAGAGTTTGATCATGTTTTCTTTGATGAAACGGCTGTCCGAAACGACGATCTCCTCCAGCTGGTGAACTTTTGTATCCTTTTCCAGCTCTGCAGTCCGCCTTTTTCTGACCCAGTTTCCCACAAAGATAGTACTTCACCTCCATTGCTTTGACACGCTTGATTTCTGGTTCCCAACTTGATGTATTGCTTTGGCTCTTCAGTTAGTTAAAAACTTGTAGTTCCGGCAAGATGTGCAAGTCACGTCTATCTTTTATATTCGATGTGTATGCCGTTCTCTGCAAACGTCGATCAAAAGTTGCCATATGTCCTAGCGCAAACGCCACGGCAATTTCCTCGTGATTCATGTGTCGCATTTTTGTGCATAGCGACGTCACAGTGCGGCTTGCATATGCCGACAAGCCTTCACCGTTATTTGGACGGCTACTGAGCAAGCGCAAGAATGTAGCTGCTGGCGTCTCCGGTGTCTCATATCGGTGCTCGAATAACTGGCGAAACTTCGGCCATGTTATTCCTGGATAACATATCTGCGACAGCCGTTGGGATGCGCTTCATTCCAATGATTGACTCAACGCCAATATGAGCGCACTGCCGCCTAGTTGATTTTCGTTAAAAATAAGCTCCACCGTAGCACACCACTGAGTAGCATCGCTTCCAGAAATGTCCGGATTATATTTTGGCAGAGCAAGAACACCTTGTTGCTGTGACTCATTTGCCGACGCCTTAAGACATTTCGCCAACTCCTGAAAATTTCGATTTTGCTGGTCTAACAAAACACAAAACTGCTCCGAAAGAGTTGTTGGACGTGAGCTGAATCCCACTTCTGATATCGGGGAAATATTATCTTCCCCAGTCTGGACGACATCTTCTTGCATTCTTTCGACTCCAGTTCATATAACCGGAGTCCCACTAAGCCAGGGCTGATAACATAACAGTAAAACTAACAATCACACCTTACGCGAACATGTCACAATAATATCGCGTAATACATTCTCCGACATATTTTAACAAAAAATTTTATATTATAAAAAATTGTAATTTAGTATAATCTTCACAAACCGGACAACTGAAGTCCACCCTTTCAATTCTGCGAGCGAAGCGAGTCGGTGGTTGCCGAGCGAATCGAGCAGGTGGCGAAGCCCCCTACTTTATTATATTTCGTTTTCGAAATAAACACCCGTTAGGGCCGTTTGACAATTTTATCTTTTATTTATAATTAATTTTATTATAATTTGAATGTTTGGCGAACACCCGTTAGGGCCGTTCGATGGTTTTATATTTTGTATTAATAATTATCTGACACCCGTTAGGGCCGTCAGAATACTCTAAGTGTGAGCTTGAGCGTAATGAGTTATAAACTAAATTATATCTAGCTTAAAGTAGTCCCACGAAGTCTCAATGTGCCGGTTGCGTTCCCGGCAGAATGCCCTGTCAGCGCCTCGTGCCCGTCTGTTGCCGGTCACTACCAGCGCGCATGCAGAGTATCCGATCACGTCGCTTCCAAGAGTCCGCTGCACTGGCCGGCTGATCGCAACGTCAGCGCCTAGTAGCAGCTTTGCGATGGTCACTGATTGCGTGATTTACCTACTCGGCACCCTTCACCTATCCTCCTCCTAAACCGCAGCGACTTCACTAGAAACGTATCGACACATTTACACATCCTGTTTAAATGCTGACCATTCTACACTTGCACAATGTAGCACAACGTATCCAGATGCCAACGACCACCACAGGTGCCAACGACCAACAAAGCGATTGCGAAGCCGCTGACACTAAATTAACACCCATCAGAATTCTCAGAACCAACAATGACCTGTGGATTCTGAGCTATATAGCTTATGCATATTCAGTAAGCGATTCATTCCATTCTTGATTGTAAAAGACTTAAGTCAACTCTTAATAAATATCTTTATTTGTACAATTAACATAACCAAAAAAGACTTATTCATCCATTACCACGGATTCCCAACTATAACTGGCGCAGCCGCATCTTCGAACTAAAAACTCTAAAAACTTAAAAGATAAGTTCTTACACATAATCACTCACACACACACACACATATTGTTTAGTATAAGTATATTCACACAAAATACTACACAGATATATCTAAAGACACCAAGTTTTTAAAATCAAACAACCATACTAGATGAATAATATTCGAAAGGTGAAGAAGTTAATCCCAGCAACCAGAAGCAAGACCAGGGCTAGCGTTAGTCTAGAAGTCATTAGGGAGCAGCCAACCGAATCAGAGCACAACCTAGTTAGAGCCTCAGGCAGTTTATTTTCAATGCCGTCAAATTCGAGTTCGCCCCCACCAAACCAAGCAGCTGCTAATCGTAATCCAATGGACTTTTTCTCGTCACTAAGAATTCCGGATCCGATTCTCTTCCTTCCGAACTATGACGGGAACCCCAAAACCTTGAGTGAATTCATAGCAAACGTCGAAGAAATCCTCTTATTCATTAGAGGTACCGACCAGACCCCATACGGACAATTTTTGTTACGATCAATCAGAAATAACATCGAAGGAAAAGCAAATGATGCCTTACAAGCATCAGGAGCTAGCCTTAACTGGGACGAAGAGACGAACCAACTCTAATGTATGAACTTCTCGGACTAACACAAAGACGATTACCTCTAAAAGATTTGTACGAAAAAGTTACCGAATTAAAAATCGCTTTATTTAAGCTATCGGAAACTAATGACTCGGAGCCACTATTGATTAGGACCAAAAAAGAACACTTTGCCAAAACTTGCTTGCGTACATTTTTGAACGGTATGAGAGGCCCATTAGGATCAACAAATAAAGAAGCCTTCGAATGGGCTTCAAAGGAAAGGCAGATATACTTCCAACAAAATAAACGTAGTTCCGACGTCAGAAACCATGAATTTAGACCGGAACATAGAAAGAGAATTGAAGACAAGGGTAATAATCCATACAATACTTCAGACCGTTCTTACGGAAATAATAATTAAAAACAAGAAAGAAACACACAGAACAACACCCATTATAATCAAAACCGTTCTCACGGAAACAACAACTGTAGAGGTTCTAATTCTCGTCAGACTCCGGCCATAATGCCATAATGGACAAGACTAATAATGTTGAACAGGCCAGACAGAAGAACGACAACACCCAAAGGAACAGATCTTCGTTCCACAATATCCAAGAAAGTACAGAGCAAGGACAACAAGCTTCATTCCATAACATTAACGAACAAGCAAATTTTTACAGACAAGCCTCGACAAGCAAACAGGGTTCATAAATAAGAACAGACACGGGTCGTCCTTACCATTTATTCTAATAGAACTTTATCATGGACACCCCCTCAAATTTTTGACAGACACAGGTTCAACCTTTTCTTTCATCAAACCAAATCTAGTAAACCAGAGGGACCTCGTCGAATTAATGACTCCTGTTTTCAATCAAAACAGTTCTTAATTTACATACCCTGTATACAAAGACAAGCATCAGGATATTCGAACAATTCAAAGACAACAGAGAATTCCCCCTATTGTGATTCAACTTTCATTCTTAATTCGACGGACTGATAGGAATGGATATTTTAAAGGCTTCACAGGCCAACGTAGATTTTAAAGATTTCCCCTTAAAAACCCAAAATTTTCAAACCAAGATATACTCAGAAAATAACCACGCTACACAAGTATTCACTATAGAGGAATCAGCTAAGAAAATAATATAAATTACCAGTAAAACTGGATAACGTCCCATTTCTCTCAAACCCAATACAAATACAAAAGGACTTAGTTATTTCGGGCGGCCTCTACAATGCCCACAACAACATCAGCTACATGGAAATCGTCAACTACTCTGCCGACCAACAACGATTTTGTTTAGATCCCCAACTAGAAGTAGAGCGATTTTACGAGAACGACCATATCGAAGTCAATCTAATGTCAGAAACGATTAAAAAAGACACGACCAACAAGTCGCAGCTTGATACTAAACTAAACTTGATACTAAACGAACAGAACATCTTAATATAGAAGAAAACAAAACACTAGAAGAATTGTTTCGAAAATTCCCTGGAATTTTCCATAACAACTAACAGAAACTGACATGCACTAACTTAGTCAAACATAAGATCAAGACCACCGACGATATACCAATCTATAACCGACCCTTTAGATACAGCCCCATAGAACGAAAAGAAATATCTAAAATGCTTTATCAAGACATAATTCGACATAGCCATTCACCATGGAGCGCTCCAGTATTCCTAGTATCTAAGAAATTGGACGCTTCTGGAGAAAAGAAATGGCGACTGGTAGTAGATTACAGAAAATTAAATGAAAAGACGATCAAGGACAAATATCCCATGCCGAATATTAACGAAGTACTTGATAAAATAAGAAAAGCTAAATACTTTTCAGCCCTAGACTTGGCTAGTGGGTACCATCAGATCGAGATGGATCCCAATGACACAGAAAAGACAGCATTCACCGCAGAAGGCGGCCACTTCGAGTTCATTAGAATGCCTTTCGGCTTAACTAATGCTCCAGCAACTTTCCAAAGACTTATGGACAACATACTAGCCGAATTAAATGTCAAATGTTGTCTCATATACCTAGACGATATAATTGTTTTCTCTCCCTCTCTCCAAGAACACATTGATGACCGTAAAACAATTTTTAAAAAAAATAGGTCAAGCTAACTTAAAATTACAACCGGAATACAACCGAATACCTAGGACATGTTGTTTCGGAGCAAGGTATAAAGCCGAACGCAAAGCAATCAAAGCTTTCCCCATACCCAAGACTAGAAAGCAAATCAAATTATTCCTGGCCCTGTTAGGCTGTTATAGAAAATTCATCAAGGATTTTGCTCAGATTACAAAGCCCTTAACACGGTACTCTCTCTAGGAAATTTGGGCACAGACAGGACCCTTAGCATTCGCTAGCAGAACCCTCACAGATACAGAACTATATTACTCTACCTTAGAAAAAGCAATGTTGGCCATTATCTGGGCAACAAAACATTTTCGACCCTACATCTTCGGTCAAAAATTTAAATTGGTCACAGATCATAGACCACTTACTTTGCTTATGAATTTTAAGGAACCAAATTCAAAATTAGTTCGATGAGAACACAACTAGAATCCTTAAGAGTATACTTAAACCCAACAGAACTTTCGCTATAATTGCCCAAGACGACATATTCGCAACTATCGAAATTACTTATTAGAAATACTAAAAAAACTCAGGAATATACAAGATATTTAGATGCAATCACGTTATATAAGACCTTAACCACGACGAAACGTTGAGACACTTGATTGAGGAATACCATACCAAAAACAACCATAGGGGAAAAGAAGAAACCGTCAAAAAACTAAAACGAACAATTTAAAACAAAAGATAACGCAATTTATTAATAATTGCAGCACTTGCCAAAGACTAAAATATGACAGACGACCACAAAAGATTGTATTCCAAGAACCGAAACCCCACAAAGACCAATGAACATTATAAATATTGACATATACAGTAGCGGACAAAGAAATCCGGAGACCTGATTTGCGCTTGTATTTTCTAACTTTGAAGCGCCGTGAGCGGCGCATAAATGATTCGATCGACTTGAAACTTTTTTAGTTGTAATCGTGTGTTATTTAGCTTTTAATAAGTGGTAAGTTTTTTGATCTTGAAACTTTCCGATAAGTGAAAAAAAATTAATTAGTGAGCAATGTCTCAAATGACTGATTTCCATAAAGGAGCCGTATTGGCTCTACGGTCAGAAAACTTGAGTTTCCGAGCTATAAGTGCTAAAGTTGGATTCAGCAAATCTTCGATAGGTCAATTTCTTAACAATTATGACAAAACCGACAGCTTAAAGAGAAGGCACAGGGTGGAAGAAGAAGACGACCAACAAGGAAAATCGAATATTGAAGCGCTTAAAAGTGGAAAATTGGTTCAAAACCGCTGAAGACGTAAGGACCGAAATTGTTCAATCTGGAGGAGTCAACATTAGCACAAGGACTTTGCGAAGACACCTCGTAGAGGACGGACTTAATGCTCGTCGACCTGCAAAAAAACCGGTCTTAACCTTAAAAATGCGTCAAAAAAGGCTGCAATGGGCTAAAACCCAAGAGTCTTGGACCTTAAATGATTGCAGAAAGGTCATATTTTCTGATGAATCCAAAATAAACCTATTGGGTTCAGATGGGATGTCCTACGAACTCCGTAAAGTCGGTGAGCGGCTTAAGAACGAGTGCCTAAAACGAACTGTAATGCAATAAGGATCCCGTTTGGTCTGGGGCTATTTTTTCTACTATGGAGTTGGTGATCTGGTCCTCATTGGTGGAACTGTAAACGCAGAAAATCATCAACCAATTTTGGACACACATCTCATACCATCAATTGAGGAGCACCTTTCGTATTCCGATGATTAATTTTTTCAGGACGAATCTGCTCCTTGCCATCGTGCAAAATCGGTAAGTCATATTTTTTTTTACATTGTCTAACTATTGTATAATATATTACTAAGCTTTAACATTTCCATGATTTTTTTTCTTTTTTAGGTAATTAGTTATTTAAAGAAGGTAGGCATACCTACGTTGGACTGGCCAGGCAATAGTCCGGATTTAAATTCAATTGAATATCTCTGGCATGTTTTAAAGATTAAAATAACGAAGGAGATACCCAAAACGTTAAAAGAACTGGATTGGATTGTGGAAAATGTGTGACACAAGGACATTACCATTGAAATAATACAAAATTTGGTTGAATCAATGCCGACTCGCATAAAATCGGTCATAAAAAATAATGGAGGACTAGCAAAATATTAAAAGTTATAATTTAAGTGTATTAAATAACATACTAAATAAAAATAATTTACCTAAAATTTTAACTAACTTCTAAACAAAAAAAAAAATTCTTGCTTGATCGTAAAGCCTATTTGGCTACGCTACGCTGACCACTCATTTTCGACACAGTTCACTATTTAGTTTATCTTTTTTCACAGAAAGCTTTTAGAGAAAAAATTTCACCGGCTCATTAAAGTAAAATAAATAAAATATTCAATAAAAAAAGTTTCAAACCGATATAAGCTATTTTAAAACGCTCACGCCGATTCAAAGTGACGCTTGCAGGCCAAAACTAAGTGTCCGGATTTCTTTGTCCGCTACTGTACACTATAAACGGAAAAAATATACCAACAATCATAGACAAATTTTCCAAATTCGCGTCCGTTTACACAGTAACAGCGAGAGATAGTTTCAACTTGGTAATATATATGAGACAATTTCTAAGCATTCACGGAATACCCATAAAACTGGTATGCGATCAGGGATCAGAATTTGCAGGAAAAATCTTCATCGATTTTTGTGCACAATACGACATTCAAAGACACGTAACCTCGTTTCAACAATCTTCGAGCAATTCCCCAGTGAAAAGAGCGTTAAAAATGAGAGAAAATAGATGACAAATATCAACACTCTCCATGCAAAAATGAACCGTTATGTTACATTTTTGTTTTGTGAGAAGTGCATAATTATGGCCGCACTTTGCTAAATAAAACAAGGGGGCTCCGGCTACAGTCGAGTGTGCTCGACTGTAGAATACCTGTGCCCTGGCTCTCTGATAGGTCATACGTATGTGCGCTACGTTAGATATGCCGAAGGTGTGATGATGAGGCATTAACTTTTTGACTAATTGTTCGTATTACATCTATGTGATCTAGTAAACCGATTTAAACCAAATTACAAATTCTGAATCTGTGAGTTTGGTTGACTTATCTCTAAAAACAACAATAATTTTCGTACTTTATCTTAAAATTCGTTCCTATGGCAGCTATTTGATATCAGATTTCACCAAACTTGGTCAAGATGTAGAATACCATCCCAAATGCGTATTTTGTTAGTTTGGTTGAGATACCTCAAACAACAAAAAAGTTTATCATACTAAAACTTGATTTTGGACTGATCGTTCCTATGACAGCAATATGATATAGTGGTCCGATTGAATAAATTGTATTTAATTTAATTAAAATAGTAAATCGTAAATCGTAATCGTAATCGTAATCGCTGAAATCGATGTTGCTCATGCCAAGAGTAGCCATCAACTAAAATTTGCTCAGCTTGTTGAAGTCCGGCAACACCAAATAGTCTCTCCTACTCTTCCCAATCATCGAAATCAGCTGTTAAAGGCTTTAAATGCTATGCTTTAATATTTGTGATTCTCTTTGCAGAATTTGTTAAGCATATAAATACAATGATAATAAATGAAAACCTATTGAACATATGTGCGAGCTTACTAGCAGAGATTTCAGTGTTGTAAAATGATCTGTCAACATATCGCTTTTTGCAATGCATACTAATATCTACATACATATATTTTAACACAATCGTAAATATGTATTAACTTAAACCATGTTAATATATTAAAATAGGATAGAAATTGTAGCCAAATGATATCGATAATTTTGCCTATCGCTCGTATTTGCGTTCGCACTCTTCGTACACGTGCTCACTGTTATGTTTTTGCACAAATGTGCATATGCTATCTCGCTCGCACTTGCCAATGTCTATGATTTTGATTTATGTAAATTGAAAGCAAATTTGAAATATCTTCTCTATTTAATAGTCAATCGCTTTGAAACTTTCAGGGTCATTAAATTGGCTTACTTGTTATCTTCCTGTTTAATTAAGAAGTGTTTAATTAAAAAACGCGTCTGATAATCGTTTTTTGCGATTGACAGGCGGAAGAGTCGTGGCATCTTAAATTTAAAACAAACTCGATCTGCGCCCGCTATCCAGCAACCTACATACCAAATTTGAAGTCTATAGCTTTTATAGTCTCTGGGATCCTTTGGCTCAAACACTCGGACAGACGGACAGACAGACGGACATGGTTCAATCGACTCGGCTATTGATGCTGATCAAGAATATATATTCTTTATAGGGTCGGAGATGCTTCCTTCTGCCTGTTACATACATTGCACAAAACCATTATACCCTTTTTGACCATTTTCAATGGGCACGGGTATAAAAAATACAGAAAAATGTTAACTAATTAATATAATTTTATTCAGCTTAATAATGAGTGTAACCTCCCTAGCACTAATTAACTCGTATATCCTATTTGCCATACTGTTTATTAGACTTCTTAAATCGTTTTGGGAAAGTTCTTCCCATGCCTTGATAACTGCCAATTTGAGCTCCTTAGTACTATTGTACTTAGTGTTTTTAGCATAAATCCTTCGGACCAGCAATGCCCATAAGTTTTCCAACCGGGGAGCAAGCGGGCCACTCCAAAAACCAAACATTCTTGTCCTCAAGTCAAGAACGCGTCTCACGGTTGACGTGCATTGTTGCGTTGTCCTGGTGAAAAATGAACTTTTCACGCCTTCGACCGCGAAGAAAGGGCAATAAATTCTTTTTCAATATATCAACGTACTCCGCGGAGTTCATATGAGTGCTTGAATATGCCAGCTCCAAGCCATAAGAGATCCTCCTTCAAAATTTCTCTTAGAAAAATATAGGGGTTCTTTCCTTAAATCCCTCCAATAATGCGAAAACCCATTAGGACCGTCCAAATTAAACTTTTTCTCATCCGAGAAAATTATCTAGAAAGATTAATTAACATTTGCATTGTTCTAAAAACAACTATTTACCTTTGACCAGTCAGTTGCCATAATATTTCTGTCGAATTTCATTCGGGCTTCCTTATCACGGTCCAATAACCTTGAGGCCACCTTCAACTTCTGTCTCACTATGGTTCCCGATTTTTTTAAAGCCCGTGCAACGGTCCAGCGAGACACTTTCAGGCCACATTCAACCGTCAGCTCATTTGTTGTTTTTAGAGAATTGCTCGTAGCACTCACTAATCGGCGCTGGTGCCATATTCATTTCTCACTACTTTGTCGGAGCGACCAATTTTCCTAGCAATTTCACGAAATGATCAATTTTTATTTTTGAGCGTCAGAATTTGACCTATCTCGATATCCGATAGATCTGGTCCACTTGGCATTATTTTTAAATTATTATCAAAAGTAAATAAAATCGCCGCAAGCCAAACACAGAATTAGAAATTAACTTGTGCGGCCATAATTATGCACCTCTCACAAAACAAAAATGTAACATAACGGTTAATTTTTGCATGGAGAGTGTTGATTTTTGTCATCTATTTTCTCTCATTTTTAACGCTCTTTCAAACGGTAATCGCAAATTTTTTCTATTTTCACTCCTTCTATGCGTACACTGAAAAAACTAGGTGCGGCCATAGTGTTGCACCAGAGTTGAGAACCAGAACTAACAATACTACCGACTAACGAATCTAATAATACTTGCAGATTACCGCTCGTAGTCGGGCAATCACTCAACTTTCAACGACTCGATCATGGAAACCCCTTAGCAAAGCTAGAACTAGGTACGGCTAGGGAAGTTAATTCCCATAAAATCCTTTCACATTGCATTCAAACCCAAGATTTTAAAATAAGCATATACCAATTCGAAAGCACACTTAACAACTTGAAAGACATCGAATTTTCAGGAGAAGCAGTAGACATATTAAGAACAAAACTAACACAATTGAAGGAAAGACTTAACATTGTAATTCTAAGACAGAGGCGGAAAAGAGGACTAGTTAATGGCTTAGGAACCATTATAAAACAGATTACGGGAAACATGGACGCGGTAGACTCAGATAAAATAAACAAGGACGTCAGAACGGTCCAGGAAAACAATATAGAAATTGCAACTAACGTACAACCATTTAACGCTGAAAGCCAAGTGACATTCATTAGATTTAAAAATATTATCAAACATATTAATCAAGAACAAAAACCTATTCTTAAAAAATTATAAAAATGAAATATTAAAAAAATTAAGCGTGGAACATGATGAGATCCACATGTTACAATATATTAATAGAAAAAGTTATAATATCGATGTACTATACAACCATTTAAACAGCATACTTGAAAGTATACTATTAACTAAACTAAGCATTATACCGAAATGTAACCTTTCTTCGGAGGAAATTATCAGAATCGAACAAATTTTTTCTAAACAAAATATGTCGATAAAGACAAACGAACACTTACATACAATCTTTTAGAAATGACTATTTCAGTCAACAACACAAATATTATCTCTCATGTCAAAATACCTTTGTTCGAACAAACAATTTATAATTTTGCTAACATTATAGCGTTGCCACATTCCATTCTTCCATTCCATTCTTGATTGTAAAAGACTTAAGTCAACGCTTAGTAAATATCTTTATTTGCACAATTAACATAACCAAAAAATACTTATTTATTCATTACCACGGATTCCCAACTATAACTCGCGCCAATTCGTAGCCAACGGGTACTTCTGGCCGTTCAACTGCCAATATTTGCTAACCGATGCATACTCCGCATCCGGTCTTGGGTTGCCGTTGGCTGTTGGCATTGCTGCTCGTGTTAACTTACATATATTCTGTTAGATTGGCTGAGATTTCTTTTAAAATGTCTTTTTAATGAGAATATTTCTAATTTGTGGGCGTTAAAGTGGGCGTGGCAAAACTCTAAAATGAACTTGATCTGCTTGCAATATAGACGGACCTATATACCAAGTTTGGAGTCTCCAGCTCTTATAGTTTCTGAGATCTAGGCGCTCTTACAGACGGACGGACAGACGGACATGGCTATATCGACTCGACTGTTGATGCTGATCACGAATATACTTTATAGGGTCTGCCACGCCTCCTTCTGCCTGCTACGCACTTTTTTTTGTGACAAAGTTAATAGACCCCTGTCCTTTTTTTAAGTACGGGGTCTAAAAAACAACCCTCAAATGAAAGTGGCTCTGCGAAACCACAGAGGAAAACAAATAGAATCAAGAGTTGCTACAAATAAACTAAAAGCAATATCTGGACGTTTAAAAAAAAAATGGAATATTCAATCCAAAAACGGAAAAGTTCCTAAAGATCCACAACCCTTGACGATCGAGGAGTAAAACCAAAGAAGTCAAATGAAGTCGGACAAACAAGAGAAGCCAAAAATTTGACCTATCTCGATATCCGATAGATCTGGTCCACTTGGCATTATTTTTAAATTATTATCAAAAGTAAATAAAATCGCCGCAAGCCAAACACAGAATTAGAAATTAACTTGTGCGGCCATAATTATGCACCTCTCACAAAACAAAAATGTAACATAACGGTTAATTTTTGCATGGAGAGTGCTGATTTTTGTCATCTATTTTCTCTCATTTTTAACGCTCTTTCAAACGATAATCGCAAATTTTTTCTATTTTCACTCCTTCTATGCGTACACTGAAAAAACTAGGTGCGGCCATAGTGTTGCACCAGAGTTGAGAACCAGAACTAACAATACTACCGACTAACGAATCTAATAATACTTGCAGATTACCGCTCGTAGTCGGGCAATCACTCAACTTTCAACGACTCGATCATGGAAACCCCTTAGCAAAGCTAGAACTAGGTACGGCTAGGGAAATTAATTCCCATAAAATCCTTTCACATTGCATTCAAACCCAAGATTTTAAAATAAGCATATACCAATTCGAAAGCACACTTAACAACTTGAAAGACATCGAATTTTCAGGAGAAGCAGTAGACATATTAAGAACAAAACTAACACAATTGAAGGAAAGACTTAACATTGTAATTCTAAGACAGAGGCGGAAAAGAGGACTAGTTAATGGCTTAGGAACCATTATAAAACAGATTACGGGAAACATGGACGCGGTAGACTCAGATAAAATAAACAAGGACGTCAGAACGGTCCAGGAAAACAATATAGAAATTGCAACTAACGTACAACCATTTAACGCTGAAAGCCAAGTGACATTCATTAGATTTAAAAATATTATCAAACATATTAATCAAGAACAAAAACCTATTCTTAAAAAATTATAAAAATGAAATATTAAAAAAATTAAGCGTGGAACATGATGAGATCCACATGTTACAATATATTAATAGAAAAAGTTATAATATCGATGTACTATACAACCATTTAAACAGCATACTTGAAAGTATACTATTAACTAAACTAAGCATTATACCGAAATGTAACCTTTCTTCGGAGGAAATTATCAGAATCGAACAAATTTTTTCTAAACAAAATATGTCGATAAAGACAAACGAACACTTACATACAATCTTTTAGAAATGACTATTTCAGTCAACAACACAAATATTATCTCTCATGTCAAAATACCTTTGTTCGAACAAACAATTTATAATTTTGCTAACATTATACCGTTGCCACATTCCATTCTTCCATTCCATTCTTGATTGTAAAAGACTTAAGTCAACGCTTAGTAAATATCTTTTTTTGCACAATTAACATAACCAAAAAATACTTATTTATTCATTACCACGGATTCCCAACTATAACTCGCGCCAATTCGTAGCCAACGGGTACTTCTGGCCGTTCAACTGCCAATATTTGCTAACCGATGCATACTCCGCATCCGGTCTTGGGTTGCCGTTGGCTGTTGGCATTGCTGCTCGTGTTAACTTACATATATTCTGTTAGATTGGCTGAGATTTCTTTTAAAATGTCTTTTTAATGAGAATATTTCTAATTTGTGGGCGTTAAAGTGGGCGTGGCAAAACTCTAAAATGAACTTGATCTGCTTGCAATATAGACGGACCTATATACCAAGTTTGGAGTCTCCAGCTCTTATAGTTTCTGAGATCTAGGCGCTCTTACAGACGGACGGACAGACGGACATGGCTATATCGACTCGACTGTTGATGCTGATCACGAATATACTTTATAGGGTCTGCCACGCCTCCTTCTGCCTGCTACGCACTTTTTTTTGTGACAAAGTTAATAGACCCCTGTCCTTTTTTTAAGTACGGGGTCTAAAAAACAACCCTCAAATGAAAGTGGCTCTGCGAAACCACAGAGGAAAACAAATAGAATCAAGAGTTGCTACAAATAAACTAAAAGCAATATCTGGACGTTTAAAAAAAAATGGAATATTCAATCCAAAAACGGAAAAGTTCCTAAAGATCCACAACCCTTGACGATCGAGGAGTAAAACCAAAGAAGTCAAATGAAGTCGGACAAACAAGAGAAGCCAAAAAAGAAGACAAAAAGAGGCAGAACCAAAGGACGGTGCTACAGTCGAGCATACTCGACTTTCGGAGACCCCGTACTTACTATGGAAAAGCAACTCCTGGTTAAAAGAAAATAATATAAATCTGTACATATATAAAACATTGTATCAGGAGGTATAAGACAATAAAAAATTCCCAATCTGCGAGTCTGATTGTGGTATCTCCAGAAACAACAAAAATTTGCACACTCAGTATACATTATCGACCAATCGCTCCTATGGCAGCTTTGTAATATAGTAGACCGATTTCATCCAAATAAAACAAAAAAGTTTTTCATACTAAACCTTGGTTTTCGACTAATTGTTCCTATGGCAGCTATATGATATAGTGGACCGATTTTAACCAAGCTCGGTCAGAATGTAAAAGATAACCCCAGATGCATATTTTGTTGGATTGGTTGAGATATCTCAATAAACAAAAATGTTTTTCATACTAAAGCTTGACTTTCGACTGATTGTTTCTATGGCAGCTATATAATATAGCGGACCGACTTCAACCAAACATGGTCATAATGTATAAGATTACCCCAGATGCATATTCTGTTTAATTGGTTGAGATATGTAAATAATCAAAAACGTTTTTCATACTAAAGCTTGATTTTCGACTGATTGTTCCTATGGCAGCTATATGATATAGCAGGCTGATTTCAACCAAACTTGGTCAGAATGTATAGAATCACACCAGATGCATATTCTGTTGAATTGGTTGAGAAATCTCAATAAACAAAAAAGTTTTTCATACTAAAGCTTGATTTTCGACTGATTGTTTCTATGGCAGTTCTAGAGCAATAGGAATTGTTCAAAAGACAACATCAGATTCTGCAAGAAAATTAATCCTGGTGTGGAGAAGATTAAACGAAACATTGCTTCACGATAGGGAAGAGAATCAGATGCGGATAAAAGAATTTAACAGATGGTCAAATAGTCGATGCAAACGATGGTAAAAGGCGAAGGTGCTCAACTAATAAGGCACTTACACATAAGCAGCGAAAATTATGAAGCAGCTATGAGTATACTGAGGAACAGATACGAAAATATAGAAAGCTATTTACATACCACTGGAACCGTATTTTGGACCTGCCAAACATGAACAGCGAATCAGAAAAGAGCGTACAAAACATGTTGGATAAACAAACAAAAGTTTACACGCAATAAAAGGTATTCCAGTTACGGATGCAGAGCCATTCATCGCCAGTATTCTGATCAGAAAATTTGATCGACAAAGAATACAGAAGTACGAACATACTTCTAGTAAGACAAATGAAATACAATCACTAGAAGATGTCATACACTTTCTGGAGAAACATTTGCAAACGATACAAGCGGTGAGACCCAAGATTTACAAAAGAGAGCTTAACAATAATGAGTACAACTGTAGACAACGCATGCTGGTATTGTAAAACGCCAGGTCACAACATACATGCCAGCCATAAAATCAGTAAAATGGGTCCAACAGAAAAATGGGAATTCGTACGAGAAGAACGCGTAAGCTTCAGATGCTTAAATCATAGGTTCATACATACCCACAGATGCCAAGAAAAATGTGAAAAATTAAACGGGAGACATCATGACTTACTGCATATGGAGTATCAAACAAAAACCACATTGTCAACTAGAACAGCAAAATCTACTTTGCTAGCGACAGCTCAAGTAGAAGTACAACCAATTACTGGTGAATGGGTCATCTGTCGCGCACTTATAGACCAAAGATAACAAATTACGGTCGTTTTCGAAGAAACAACAAACAACAAAAAAACCAAGACAAAAAAAGCAAACAGAACTGTATGGATTTGGCGAAAATCTAGTTGGAGTGTCGAAGTCGGTCATTAAACTGAGAAATCGACCAAGATTCCCAAGCGACGATAAATTCGAAACCGACGCCGTAAAATTAACAAAAGTCGTGAGTCCACAACCTCCACAATCGTTCGAATACAATAAAGACGTTTGGACAAATGAAACTCTGGCGGATCCTTCGTTTAATAAGCGAAGTAGGATTGATATCCTTATTGGAGGAGATCTGTTAGCGGCAATTCTAACGAAGAGGCTAAAACAAAAAGACCCGGTCATCGGACAATATACAAAACTTGAATGGATCTTATCTGTAGTTGTTAAGATATCAGGATCAAGACGAATTCACACAGCAATAAATTTTGAGAAATTTTGGGAAATTGAAGAAATACCACAAAGAAAAATAGCCACAAACGATGAAAAGAGCATGGGACTGATCAACGATATGACTAAAGTAGACAAGGACGGCAGAAGAAGAGAAGGAGCTGGGAGAGTCCAGGAATCAGGCCTTGGCACGTTTTATAAGCTTAGAGAAAAGACTGCTGACAGATAGTGAACCAAGAAATCAATATTCTCAATTTATGAAAAGGCATCAGGAGAACAATCACAGGGAAGAAACAAAAGAAATAAAGGATGAAATATATTATATACCACATCAACCAGCAAATAAGGAGAAAAGTTTGACAACTAAGCTTCCTGTTGTATTTGATGCTTCCTTGAAAACAACGAATGGGAAAAGCTTAAATGATGTTCAGCATACCGGACCCTACATTCAAAAATCAATTTTGGAAAAAATTCTTAAATTGAGAAACCTGAAATAAGTATTGATAGCTGATGTAGAGAAAATCTACAGACAAATAAAGATAACAGAAGAAGATCAAGAGTACCTCAAAATCTTATGGAGAAATTATCCGAAGGAACCCATTATGGAATTCAAATTCAACAAGATGTTAGCTAGAAATATCGGAGAGATGTACCAATGCCTTTATTAAGGAAATAATAAAAATCGACTTTTATATGGATGACTTGATGACAGGAGCAGAAAGCAGAGAGGAATGTATCGACATCTACAGAAATATATCCAAAGAGCTAGAGAAGTATGAATACCATCTGCGAAAATAGACGATTTTAGCAAAACTATTTATTTAAAAGCTTTGGATATCAGAAAGGACTTGGGATGAACCATTAAATATGACAGCATCTGAAGAACGGTTAGAAATCACTAAAAAATTAAAATTCTTTAAAAATATAACAATTCCAAGATGGTCAGATGCATGTCAGGACTCGCCCTTGGAACTGAATGGATTCGCAGATGTATCCGAGTTAGCATATGCTGCTGTAATTTATAGAAAGACCTCAACCGGGGGTCGTATAAATCACTAGTAAAACAAAAATGAATCCTATTAAGAATCGGAAAACGTTACCAAAACTAGAATTATGTGCAGCAATCTACTAAACGTTGGGACGGCGACAATACAATAAAAAATGCATATATACGCCTGGAGCGATTCTACAATTACACTAAGAAACAACAAGAATTGGAACAAATTCGTGCGAATGAGAGCGGAAAAAATCAAGGCGTTAGCACCAGCAGAAACGTGGAAACACGTGGGAACCAAAGACAATCCAGCAGACCTTGAAACCAGAGGTGTTACATCAGATAAATTAACAACAGCCAAGTTTTGGTGGAATGGCCCAGACTGGTTAATAAAATAAAATAGCCAACAGAGAAAGAAAACGTAGCGATATTAAATAAATTTCCAAACAAACAAAGATGAGAACATTCTAGACATCGTATAAACCAAATTCAGCTACCTGGAAAAATTAAGAAGAGTCGTTGCAATCGTTATACGATTCTTAAATCTGTGCAAAAAACATGGAAACACTGGAAAGCTAACAGCTAATGAGCTACTAGAAGCCGAATTAGTAATACTTAATTGGTATAATGCAAAATAGCTCCGCTACAACCGTTTCTCGACGATAACGGAATCCACAGAGTAGGTGGCAGATTACAATAAACAGATCTACAATACAATCAGAAGCATCCAATAAAAATAAATAAATTACATTTGGGAGACGGACGGTAAGCCGCGCTAGTGACGAA
The DNA here is from genome assembly GCA_035043635.1 of Drosophila rellima. Taxonomy (NCBI): domain Eukaryota; kingdom Metazoa; phylum Arthropoda; class Insecta; order Diptera; family Drosophilidae; genus Drosophila; species Drosophila rellima. Next base: position 14,507 of record JAWNMV010000290.1, on the reverse strand, counting down.
AGCATCACGAAGGATGCGAAAGGCGACTAGTAATATACACAAGAAGAATGGAAAATTCGCAACAACTGTCCGATTGGATCGAGTTAGATACCGATCGAAAGGTATAGCTATAACTAACAAAAGTGCATACTTATACTATTAAAAACTCACCTGGTTCGTGAGATAATCAGGTGTAAGTGGAAGGGGCAAAATTTAGATGATTTCAGGAAATGGGGCCGTTGGAGCCATTTGGTAACATTTTTTAATATTCTATGTTTCTTATTAAAAATTCGCGTCGAATGACAACTCTATCATATCCGTTTGAAATTTTCAAGGGCCTTCCCAAAATGAAATATAAAGTCAGTTTGTTTGTTTGTCTGTTCGTATCAAAGCGTTGAATTTTTATTTCATCACAAAATTTATTTATTTATATCACAAAATTGAATATCAGAAATTTTGGGGTATGGAAATGTCTTCGCCACTAGACTTTTACCTCGTAAAGAGGTTGAGAAAACACACCTTGAAACGATTCACGGAGGAAACAGAGCAACAGATGAACAAATGAAACGAAGATTCTGGATAAATGGTTTAAAGAATTCGGTGAAAATACATAAAATGCACGAGATTTCGTCAACAAACCATGGAACAGTAAATGGGTCAAATACCAGAGCCAAGGGTCACGATAAAGGATTATAAAGGATTCGACTGGGCAGGATCCATAAACACAGGAGTATCGAAAGGAAGAAGAAATCCGACCTCTGGTTCGAATGATAATTAAATTTTAAAAATTTAGACGCCTTCAAAAAATGAGATGAAAAGTCAGTACTTTTGTTTTTTTATTTGTTAGTATCAAAGCGTTCTTATTTGCTTGCAAATCATTTCTGATATCTTTAATAAAAACAAGCAGAACAGTCGAGTGCAATCGACATTAAGATACCCATAGCCTAGGTAAAACGCAGCAAGTTCGATCAAGACATCTCTAGAAAGTACAATAATTTGTATACTACTCCTTAAATATCGACCAATCGTAAATGTTTCAAACACATTAAAAGAAAAAAAAGAAGAAATTTCATATATATTTGAACGTCACAACCAAGACTCGAACCCACGCAAATGTGTTATACATTGTGAGGAACAGTATTGTTCCCCACAGCATTTCTAATTAACTACGCCCATGGGCAGCACCCAGTAAATTGGTGAGCGGGCCGCGTCGCTAGCTGACCAGCGATTCGAAAACCAGCGAATCAAGCCACCAGTCCTCGTAGTCACAGGACCAAATCATCAATATTTTTAGTCACTGGGGTAAAACATCGGCTTTGTAGTCACAGAGTCAATCATCATTACCTATTGTCACAGGATCTAGAATCGATCCTTGTAGTCACAGGGGTAAATCATCAGTTTTGTAATCACAGAGTCAATCATCAATACTTGTTACTACTGGATCTAGCACCGATCCTTGTCGCCACAGGATCGAGTCATCAATCCTTGTAGTCACAGGGGTAAATCATCAGCTTTGTAGTCACAGAGTCAATCATCAATACTTGTTACTACTGGATCTAGCACCGATCCTTGTCGCCACAGGACCAAGTCATCAATCCTTGTAGTAACAGCGGTAAATCATCAGCTTTGTAGACACAGAGTCAATCATCAATCCTTGTTGCCACAGGATCTAGCATCGATCCTTGTCGTCACGGGATCTAGTCATCAATCCTTGGAGTCACAAGGACTAATCATCAGCTTTGTAGTCACAAAGTCAGCCAGCAATCCTTGTCGCCACAGGATCTAGCATCGATCCTTGTCGTCACGGGATCTAATCATCAATCCTTGGAGTCACAGGGGTAACCATCCCGCTTTTTAGACACAAAGCTAATCACCAATCCTTATTGCACAGGACTTAGAATTAAGTCGTCCTTGCATCTCGCAGGACTAAATCTGACTTGCGGTAGTGAGTCGTATAATCGGAGTGTCCTTGCCGGGTGTAGGATCGGAAATAATTATCCTCGCCGACGCAGGATCAGGGGCATCAATCCTTGTTGTACAGGACTTAGAATTTAGTCGTTATTGCATCTCGCAGGATTAAACCTGACTTGCGGTAGTGATTGCGTATTCGCGCGTTGCGTTTTGAGAATTTCTATAATCATGATTCAGTGCAACGGTAGTGGCCGAAAGAGTGCACAGAATAGTGAACAAGGAGCAGAACGATTGGTGTGACGAATTGCGCTCGCTTCAATTTTGCCAACGTCGACTGCGAATATTTGCGAATATGAGAATGTGCGACTTGATACAGCTGCACTTGCCCTTGATCTATACAGAGGGCGACGAAATCCAACGATGAGCTAATAGATGGCAAAGTAAGCAAGAGCTGTTGATGATGGTTCGATGATGCGGCGGCGGAGGTCACAGAGCGACAGCGAAACCAGACAAATTATGACGGAATATTCTTGGATATTGTTGCCCGGATTTTAACACCACTTGCCCACGTTGGGCGCCAAAATTAAAGATCAGGAGCATTTTCCTGTCCAGCATAATCTCTAAGAATCTCTAAGGGATTGGGGGGTGATGTTAGCTAAACCACGAGCCGTATATTTAATTCAGCACATCGTAAGTGCAACTGTTTATTTGCAAGGTTCTCAGAATATAAATATTACATGTGTAAACGTAAGCGCAGCTTGCTTAAATTTAGGCAATCGAGTGTAAACATAGAATGAGTGTAAGTGATAATGATATAAGAATTGGGCTGAATTTACAATGATAGATAAAATGCAAATAACAGAAGTACACTTCACAAACATAAATCAATGCCATTTGACCCAACAGGGGTCTATTAAATTTGTCACAAAAAAAAATGTGCGTAACAGGCAGAAAATGGCGTGGCAAACCCCATAAAGTATATAGATTATTGATTAGCATCCACAGCCGAGTCGATATAACCATGTCCGTCCGTCCGTCTGTAAGAGCGCCTAGATCTCAAAGACTATAAGAGCTAAAGACTTCAAACTTGGTATGCATGTTCGTCTATATTTCAAGCAGATCAGGTTTTAAATTTTGGCCACGCCCCTTTTAACGCCCAGTAAATAGAAATACCTTTATAATAAGGACAATTTCAAATATAGACATTCCTAATTGAGAATAGGAGAGGACAATATTATCCCCCATATTTGCTGAAAATCGCGATTGGATAATAAACAGCGAAGATATTAAACAACAAAATTTTCACATATTTGCCTACCTTAACAGCAACAATCACAATAGGCCAACAACAACAATCAAAATAACAATTAAGCAGTTTATCATAAAAGATCCCTGTGGCGCAGTGTGTTGAGCGTCCGATCCCTTTTTATACCCCGTGCCCATTGAAAATGGTCAAAAAGGGTATAATGGTTTTCTGCAATGTACGTAACAGGCAGAATGAAGCATCTCCGACCCTATAATGTATATATATTCTTGATCAGGATCAACACCCGAGTCGATTGAGCCATGTCCGTCTGTCTGTCCGTCCGTCCGTGTGTTTGAGCCAAAGGATCTCAGAGACTATATTAGCTTGTGACTTCAAGGTTCCTGGATACCGAGCGCAGATCAAGTTTGTTTTAAAATTTGGATCGGACCACTATATCATATAGCTGCCATTGGAACGATCAGACCAAAATCAAGTTTAAGTATGGAAAACTTTTTTGTTGTTTGAAATATCTCAACCAAAGTGACAGAATTTGCATCAGAGATGATTCCATACATCCTGGTCAAATTTCCAAATTCATCAATCTTCATTAATTTTCTTATGTCTGGTCCGTTGTCTATAGCTTACAAATCTTAATACCTTCTTTTATCTTTGCCACGCTTAATCTTAGAAATAGTTTTATTATACATTTAAAAGTTTCTTCATGGCGATTAATTGCATTGATGAAGTTTTAAACTATACCTAACTTTATATGAAGGGGCGGCAATACAATTTTTTTGGTGGGTATAAGTGATACATGTATTACGTTAGCAACATTTATATTTATTGCTTGCTTACTTGTGTTGGAATTTAATAAACGAAAGCTATGAATAATACAAGTTAACAGTGCAGATATTCTCCCTTGACTCTCGTCGCCCCTGCGATGAGCTGCACATTCCAGTCGCTGTCGCGGTGTCCGCTTACAGCCCAACGTTCTACTTTCCTCGTCACTCCCCGCGCCGAGTCAGCATTCTAAGTGCCGTTGACTCGCTGAAGCAGCGGCTACGCTGAGGCAGCGGTCACCATATCCGCTGTTGCACAACATCGGCAAGTTCGGGGCCAGCAACGACCCAAAACTTGCGATCACCTATGGAGTGCATGGCAACGACAACGCGGCGAAACAACAAAAACGTGTGGCGGTTAAATTGCACTGTCTGCAATACGGACGTCGACACCGACGTCGAAGCCGACTTCTATTTGAACAACGAGGTATGCTGAGGAAGAGGCCAGCGGACAACTAGCAGAGAGAATCCGACCGGTTTTGGGAATAGAAGCGAACACCTAATTAACTAAGCAAATTATAGGAATAAACTGATTATAACGATTTAACTGGTTGCGATTTGTCCTTGGACTTTTGTGGGATTGAGCATTGACAACCATTCCACGGCAATGTTCAGGTAATGTTTAAACTTGCTGAGTTCCGCCGTCATGATCTGCGGAACGAGGTATTTTCGTTATGATGGGATAACGGAAATCCTTAACTGGCGCCCGAGCAGGGACCCATCTATTAATAGGTGGGGACCTTACTAAATAAGTCGGAAAAAATATGTGAAAACAAAGGAAAACAGATAGAAAATGTGCGCAATAAAAGACAAGTGTGTGCAGTGCGGTGTGCGTGAAGTCCTATAACAAAAAGAAAAATGTAAAGAATTAATATAAAAAAACTAGTGTATAAGATTACTAAATCAGAAAATGAAACCCGAAAAGAAGAAAGAAATTAAAATGAAAAATTAGTGTGTAAGATTACTAAATAAAATAAAATGAAAACCGAAAAATAATTGAGCAACTACTCGCTGCAGAGGAGACGTTGCCTTAAATAAAGGCCAAGAGTGTTTCAACCCAAATGCAATCACGATTGCCACGTAAAAAAAAATTGATTGAGGCAATTAAAAAAAAAAAAAGAAAGGAACATTTTTAACTAAATAAAACATTTCGTTCACTTAAAAATATCTGATTGAGGCAAATTAAAAATTCGAAAAGCTATCCTTACCCCGCTAACATGAGAACCGAAGTAGAGAAGCAAATCGAGGAACTCTTGCGCGAGGGTATAATTAGACCTTCAAAAAGCCCCTATAACTCTCCGATTTGGGTGGTGCCGAAAAAGCCAAAGCCCAACGGGGTGAGACAATACAGAATGGTGATTGACTTTAAACGCCTTAATGCTCTCACCATTTCTGATACTTATCCGATCCCTGACATTACGTCCACCTTGTCCAGTCTAGGGCAAGATACATTTTTTACGACCCTTGACCTAACCTCGGGATTTCACCAGATTCACATGAAAGAATCTGATATCCCAAAAACCGCTTTCTCTACGTTGAATGGCAAATACGAATTTCTCCGCCTAACATTCGGTCTGAAAAACGCCCCAGCGGCCTTTCAAAGAATGATCGACGACGTACTAAGTGAATACATCTGCAAAATCTGCTACGTCTATATAGACGATATTATAGTCTTTAGCAAAGACTATGATCTCATTGGCACAACCTTCGCGCCGTATTCGAGAAATTAAAGCAAGCTAGACTACAGGTAAATTTGGAAAAGACCCACTTCCTGAGCACCCAAGTCGAATTCCTGGGGTATGTCGTGACTTCAGAAGGAATCCGGGCGGATGAGAAAAAAGTAAAGGCCATAAAAGAGATGCAGCCACCCACAAATGTGAATGAACTCAAAAGCTTCCTTGGCATGACTTCTTATTATAGGAAATTTATTTGCGACTATGCAAAAATTGCCAAGCCCTTGACGAATCTCACGAGGGGCGAGCACGCCAAAGTTAAAGCGACACAATCAAAGAAAATCCCAATCGTTCTCGACGAAGAAGGCCTACAAGCCTTTAATAATTTAAAAACTATTCTTGCTTCCTCAGAAGTACTAGCCCTCCCGGACTTTAACAAACCTTTTCATTTGACCACGCATGCCTCAAACTATGCCATCGGGGCAGCTCTTTCGCAGATCGACACCGGAAAAGACCGACCATGCATCGGATTTGATTCCGCATGTAGAAGCCCCTATAAATGTGTTAAGAAACCAACTCGTGTTCGACCCCAATAGACAGGAATATGCCTGCGAAACCCCACATGTGGGTTACGTACGCCACTTGGTCCCAATAGGCGGCGATTCAATGCTGACCCTACAAACCTCTTTAAAAAATTACTTGAAGCCGTTAGTAATAAATGGCATCAAAATACCTGAGACCTATTTGCAATTCTTACAAACTTGCTGTCTAGAGTTGTTCTCGGGATACAAAATTCGCATAACCCAAAGGTCGGTTGTTGATGTGTGCGACGAGGAGGAAATGTGTATGATAATAGGAGAAAACACTCCAGAGCGCACAGAAATGCTAAGGAAATGAAAATACAAATTTTGGAGAGGGTTTATTTTCCCAAAATGGCTAGTCGCATTAAGACACAGGTATCTTCTTGCCAAGTCTGTAAAATGTTTAAGTACGACAGACATCCGAACAAGCCAGAGCTGCAACTGACCCCTATTCCAACGTATCCGTGTGAGATTCTCCACATCGATCTGTTCACTTTGGAAAATCACAAGTTCTTAAGCTGCATTGACAAATTTTCTAAATTTGCCAAGCTTTTCCCAATAGACTCCAAGTCGTCAATTCATTTGCGCGAAAAACTAATAGAAGTTCTTCATTACTTAACCGCATTGAAAACATTGGTGTCAGACAACGAAAGAGGCCTACTTTGCCCAACAGTGCTGAACTACTTACAGTCCTTAGGGATCGAGGTGTATTACACGCCATCCCAGAAAAGCGAAGTTAATGGCCAGGTGGAAAGATTCCACTCGACTTTCCTTGAAATTTACAAATGCTTAAAAAATTACAACCTCAACCGTAAAGTAATGGAGCTAGTTTTTACAGCCGTAGACAGATATAACAACTCTGTCCATTCGGTCCCGAACCGCAAGCCGGTCGATATCTTTTTTGACAGAACTTCGAGGATAAACTACCAAGGCCTCACAAACTTTAAAGAGCAAACGCAGGAGGACATACGAGGTCTACTGCAATATAGACAAAAGATGTCCACTGATAGGTTTAATAAGATTAGGGCAAGACCCACCACCTACAGACCGGGAGACACGATATTTGTCTCCAATAAACAAATAAAGAGTGAAGACAAACACCGGCTTAAAAAAGAAAAGGTAAAAGAGGATGGAAGGGTCACTGTAAAGACAAAGACAGGCAAGCTCCTCCATAAGTACCATATTAAAAGTTAATAATTAAGAACTGGAAAACGTTTCACTAACCTAAACGTAAAATAAGACACATTTTTTATATTAAATCACATACAAAAATAATAAAAAAATTTATAGACATTAAGTGACACAAACAAAAACAAAGCAAAAAAAACAACAAAAATTCCTTCGAAAAAAAAAAATAAATAAATAAATAAAAAATTATAGACGTTAAGTGAAACAAGCAAAAAAAAAAAAACAACTAAAAACTCTTTCAAAAAAATAAATAAAAAAGGTGACTCACCTTGTAACCAAAGTACCAGAGTATTAAAGTAACAAATAAGTAACACAACAAAGTACACAAAATATCGTTTAAGTTTTACAGAAACAAAATCTGTATAATTATGTTTAAGTCCTATATAATTTTTTGTACACCTTCCCTTTTTCTTCTATTGTAAGCACGACCATACTTCAAATAGTAGCAGCTGTCCACGTTTTTAAATACGACGCGCCGGTCATCCCCCTCCAGCAAGGCATCGTTTGGCGTGTGAACTGAGAATTCAAACTCGCACACGTCATCGACCTACGACAACTCCAGCAGGTCATTGACAAAACCACCAGTGAAGCTTCACTGATCACCGACGGCAGAATCGGAGCCCTGGTATGCCACTACCTACAAGAGGCTACGGACGGTATTGCAAAGATGACCGCAACAGCGCAGTCCCAAGACAACGTGGTAAAAAATAGCAACCAACAAATCAAGATAAACACGAGGTTGTTTGATGCCACATACGACTCGCTGCAAAAGCTGGACGACATTGTCACAAGAGTAAACGCCATCGACGGGGACGTACATGTGGCCACAGTACTATTGCACAAGGCAATGATTCTGGTAAACCAAGTCAACGAAATCACGAGGGCTTGCCAACTGGCGAAGACGGGAGTTGTCAAAATGAACCTACTGGATCATAAAGAAGTAGAGACATTGCTAACAGAAACCCAGAGCCTACCATATCAAAATGTTGTGGAGGCAGTGGAATTTTCTGAGCCGTCAATACTGACCAACGGAAATTCTCTATTATACGTCCTATCGCTGCCCAAGGTTGTGGACAGAAAATACCGACTAATGCTCCTGTACCCTACAATCACCGCCGGAAAGCAGGTTGTATTGGAATATAACAAATTGGCGATGGACCCTCAGGAAACGTTTGCAGTGCTGGGAAACTGCCTCTCGATTGGAAACACCACCGTATGCCAGGAGAAGAGCTTGAAGAAATTAGACGAAAACAGCTGCATTCCCCGGCTACTGAAAGGAGGCCACGCTTTCTGTGACTACCTCCGAAACGACCAAGGCGTGGTTAAATTAGTAGACGACGGCACTTTACTTCTCACAAACTTCAACGGTACGATCATGGCGGATTCAGGGAACCATCACCTATCGGGGTCGTTTATAGTCCAATTCGACAATGAAACCGTTAATATTGGAAACATATCCTACAACAGTTACTCGTCTACACATGTGATGGCTATGCCTGCCGTTTTAACCAACGTCACCGCCGCGGGATACAAGCTTTCACTTAATTACGTGCATGATTTCAGCCTTCAGAATTTAAAAAAAAATCAACCATATCCAATAACTTTTTATTTTCAATTATAACAGAAGCAGCGATGGGCCTCATTGTAGCCGCTCTACTGTATGTCGTGTGGAGGAAAATAACTTCAACGAAAGGGATTCCGTCGCATCAATACATAGACGAACTGGAGGCACGGCCCACCAGCTCAAACCCCCCGAAAGGCCCTTGATTTGCGGGACGCAGATCTTTGAAGGGGGAAGAGTTAACAGTGCAGATATTCTCCCTTGACTCTCGTCGCCCCTGCGATGAGCTGCACATTCCAGTCGCTGTCGCGGTGTCCGCTTACAGCCCAACGTTCTACTTCCCTCGTCACTTTCCGCGCCGAATCAGAATTCTAAGTGCCGTTGTCTCGCTGAAGCAGCGGCTACGCTGAGGCAGCGGTCACCATATCCGCTGTTGCACAACATCGGCAAGTTCGGGGCCAGCAACGACCCAAAACTTGCGATCAGCTATGGAGTGCATGGCAACGACAACGCGGCGAGAAAACACTGGAGAAAACACTCCAGAGCGCACAGAAATGCTAAGGAAATGAAAATACAAATTTTGGAGAGGGTTTATTTTCCCAAAATGGCTAGTCGCATTAAGACACAGGTATCTTCTTGCCAAGTCTGTAAAATGTTTAAGTACGACAGACATCCGAACAAGCCAGAGCTGCAACTGACCCCTATTCCAACGTATCCGTGTGAGATTCTCCACATCGATCTGTTCACTTTGGAAAATCACAAGTTCTTAAGCTGCATTGACAAATTTTCTAAATTTGCCAAGCTTTTCCCAATAGACTCCAAGTCGTCAATTCATTTGCGCGAAAAACTAATAGAAGTTCTTCATTACTTAACCGCACCGAAAACATTGGTGTCAGACAACGAAAGAGGCCTACTTTGCCAAACAGTGCTGAACTAATTACAGTCCTTAGGTATCGAGGTGTATTACACGCCATCCCAGAAAAGCGAAGTTAATTGCCAGGTGGAAAGATTCCACTCGACTTTCCTTGAAATTTACAAATGCTTAAAAAATTACAACCTCAACCGTAAAGTAATGGAGCTAGTTTTCATAGCCGTAGACAGATATAACAACTCTGTCCATTCGGTCCCGAACCGCAAGCCGGTCGATATCTTTTTTGACAGAACTTCGAGGATAAACTACCAAGGCCTCACAAACTTTAAAGAGCAAACGCAGGAGGACATACGAGGTCTACTGCAATATAGACAAAAGATGTCCACTGATAGGTTTAATAAGACTAGGGCAAGACCCACCACCTACAGACCGGGAGACACGATATTTGTCTCCAATAAACAAATAAAGAGTAAAGACAAACACCGGTTTAAAAAAGAAGAGGTAAAAGAGGATGGAAGGGTCACTGTAAAGACAAAGACAGGCAAGCTTCTCCATAAGTCCCATATTAAAAGTTAATGATTAAGAACTGGAAAACGTTTCACTAACCTAAACGTAAAAAAAGACACATTTTTTATATTAAATCACATACAAAAAAAATAAAAAAATGTATAGACATTAAGTGACACAAACAAAAACAAAGCAAAAAAAACAACAAAAATTCCTTCGAAAAAAAAAAAAATAAATAAATAAAAAATTATAGACGTTAAGTGAAACAAGCAAAAACAACAAAAAACTCTTTCAAAAAAATAAATAAAAAAGGTAACTCACCCTGTAACCAAAGAACCAGAGTATTAAAGTAACAAATAAGTAACACAACAAAGTACACAAAATATCGTTTAAGTTTTACAGAAACAAAATCTGTATAATTATGTTTAAGTCCTATATAATTTTTTGTACACCTTCCCTTTTTCTTCTATTGTAAGCACGACCATACTTCAAATAGTAGCAGCTGTCCACGTTTTTAAATACGACGCGCCGGTCATCCTCCTCCAGCAAGGCATCGTTTGGCGTGTGAACTGAGTATTCAAACTCGCACACGTCATCGACCTACGACAACTCCAGCAGGTCATTGACAAAACCACCAGTGAAGCTTCACTGATCACCGACTGCAGAATCGGAGCCCTGGTATGCCACTACCTACAAGAGGCTACGGACGGTATTGTAAAGATGACCGCAACAGCGCACCGTAAGCCTCGCTCCATCAATTGGCTAGGATCTGCCGGACGCCTAGGACTGGAACAGTATCCTCCAGTCCCAAGACAACGTGGTAAAAAATAGCAACCAACAAATCAAGATAAACACGAGGTTGTTTGATGCCACATACGACTCGCTGCAAAAGCTGGACGACATTGTCACAAGAGTAAACGCCATCGACGGGGACGTACATGTGGCCACAGTACTATTGCACAAGGCAATGATTCTGGTAAACCAAGTCAACGAAATCACGAGGGCTTGCCAACTTGCGAAGACGGGAGTCGTCAACACGAACCTACTGGATCATAAAGAAGTAGAGACATTGCTAACAGAAACCCAGAGCCTACCATACCAAAATGTTGTGGAGGCAGTGGAATTTTCTGAGCCGTCAATACTGACCAACGGAAATTCTCTATTATACGTCCTATCGCTGCCCAAGGTTGTGGACAGAAAATACCGACTAATGCTCCTGTACCCTACAATCACCGCCGGAAAGCAGGTTGTATTGGAATATAACAAATTGGCGATGGACCCTCAGGAAACGTTTGCAGTGCTGGGAAACTGCCTCTCGATTGGAAACACCACCGTATGCCAGGAGAAGAGCTTGAAGAAATTAGACGAAAACAGCTGCATTCCCCGGCTACTGAAAGGAGGCCACGCTTTCTGTGACTACCTCCGAAACGACCAAGGCGTGGTTAAATTAGTAGACGACGGCACTTTACTTCTCACAAACTTCAACGGTACGATCATGGCGGATTCAGGGAACCATCACCTATCGGGGTCGTTTATAGTCCAATTCGACAATGAAACCGTTAATATTGGAAACATATCCTACAACAGTTACTCGTCTACACATGTGATGGCTATGCCTGCCGTTTTAACCAACGTCACCGCCGCGGGATACAAGCTTTCACTTAATTACGTGCATGATTTCAGCCTTCAGAGTTTAAAAAAATTATCAACCATATCCAATAACTTTTTATTTTCAATTATAACAGAAGCAGCGATGGGCCTCATTGTAGCCGCTCTACTGTATGTCGTGTGGAGGAAAATAACTTCAACGAAAGGGATTCCGTCGCATCAATACATAGACGAACTGGAGGCACGGCCCACCAGCTCAAACCCCCCGAAAGGCCCTTGATTTGCGGGACGCAGATCTTTGAAGGGGGAAGAGTTAACAGTGCAGATATTCTCCCTTGACTCTCGTCGCCCCTGCGATGAGCTGCACATTCCAGTCGCTGTCGCGGTGTCCGCTTACAGCCCAACGTTCTACTTCCCTCGTCACTCCCCGCGCCGAGTCAGCATTCTAAGTGCCGTTGTCTCGCTGAAGCAGCGGCTACGCTGAGGCAGCGGTCACCATATCCGCTGTTGCACAACATCGGCAAGTTCGGGGCCAGCAACGACCCAAAACTTGCGATCAGCTATGGAGTGCATGGCAACGACAACGCGGCGAAACAACAAAAACGTGTGGCGGTTAAATTTCACTGTCTGCAATACGGACGTCGACACCGACGTCGAAGCCGACTTCTACTTGAGCAACGAGGTATGCTGAGGAAGAGGCCAGCGGACAACTAGCAGAGAGAATCCGACCGGTTTTGGGAATAGAAGCGAACACCTAATTAACTAAGCAAATTATAGGAATAAACTGATTATAACGATTTAACTGGTTGCGATTTGTCCTTGGAACTTTTGTGGGATTGAGCATTGACAACCATTCCACGGCAATGTTCAGGTAATGTTTAAACTTGCTGAGTTCCGCCGTCATGATCTGCGGAACGAGGTATTTTCATTATTATGGGATAACGGAAATCCTTAACTTACATATAAGCTGGGTTCTCATTGCCTCACAATGTGACAACATAATTTAATATGATTTGTGATGATTTGCAAAGCTCGTCATTGGTTCACATTGGTGACACAAAAAGTCTGCTTCACACAATTGTGAAAAGCCTTGTGAAGAACCTTCGATGTGAACAGTCAATGTGACAGAGCATCGCAAAACATCACAAAGAATGAAAATGTTCACAAAAAGTAGGAACAGAACAATTAACAAATTCCACAAAATGAATAAAAACAAAGACATGACACTTTTCATACTGTTGCATTTATTTGTAAAAAAAATAGCTCGATGAAATTTGTTTTCTTTTTTTTATGGGGAACGCAAATAGTTTTTAAACTTGTGCGAAAGACTTCGCAGCTCTCCACTTAACTTTGTATACATCCCCTCTCTCCCAGTAGTCAAATTTATTTTGTCGACCCAGCAACAGCGCTTTGCCTTGGGTTCAACATCGTCATCTTCATCTAGAAGACACAGCCAATAACCGCCAACACAACAAGCTCAGTTTTTCCTCGTGAACCCATTTTTTTTCCAGAAAAATCACAAAATTATTTCAAGTCCCGAAAAAACAAAATATTATCTTCACAATGTGAAGAAAAACATACTTGCTCGATGTGCTTTTCACAATGGGATTGGGTTAATTTGAGCTGCTTCAACTTTAACAGCTGTTCAAAAATTTTGTCAAAATTGTGACAATCTCCTTCACAAAAAGTTTTTAACAGAATGTGAAAGTAGTGTTCACATTGGAGTGTCACATTTTTGTGACTCCAAAATTTTGTGACAAATCTTTTGGTGTTCACATTGCTTTGTGACGTTGTGAAGCAGTGAGAACCTAGATTCACACTTAAAAATATATTGTTCGTCACAAAATTGGATATCAGAAATTTTGGGACATGGAAAAGTTTGGCATTCGGCCCTGAGCAAAAAAGTTATATTGGGTAGGAAGAATCGGGACCTTATTGCGCAATTTGCCGAATGCCAAACTTTTTTTAACTTTTAAAATTTAATATCGTTTGTCGTAAGGAGGTTTTTCAGAAGATATCAGAACCATTATACAAACAAGAGGGGGCTCCGCCACGACTCGATTCGCTCGCAGTCGAATGGAGTGTGCACTGGCACTCCGATAACCTAACCTAATATTTGCATGCCGTTAGGCACACCGAAGATTTGATGGTGCCGCATTCAATTTTCGACTAATTGTTCGTATTACATCTATATGTTAAAGATAATAGAAAACTCCCAATCTGTGAGTAAGGTTGAGATATCTCCAAAAGCAACAACAAATATCATACTGAAACTTAATTTTCGATTAATCGTTCCCATGGCAAAATCAAAATTCAAAATCAAAGTCGAAGTCAGCTGACGCTTTTATTTGTGCTCCGTAAATTTTTCACAATTTCGCTAATAATTCTTGTTTGAATATTTAAAAAAAACAGACATATATAGTGACAAACACAGAGGCAACATTTCTGTTGAAAAGTTTGTGCCAAATAAATACAGAATCGACATAAACAATCATTTAATTATTTGCTTCAAGTTTGACGCGGGAAAGCAAAAATTAAAACAT
>JAWNMV010000285.1:0-13049 GCA_035043635.1 Drosophila rellima | reverse complement strand
ACTATATCATATAGTTGTCATAGGTCGAGAACACTCGACTGTAGCCGCACCTACTCGCGTGGGAAGCGAGCCGGGGGTAGGCGAGGGAAACGATCAGGGGGCGGAGCCCCCTGGTTTTTCATGGTACTTAGGCTTGATACAGGCAAATTCAAAAACATCTGATATCTTCTAAAAAATACCTCTTTACGAGGAAAAGTTCTAGTGACGAAAACATTTCCATGCCCCAAAATTTCTGATATCCAATTTTGTGACGAACGATATTAAATTGAATATATAACTTATTCTTAAAAAAAAGTTTGGCATTCGGCACATTGCGCAATGAAGTCTCAATCCTTCTTACCTAACAAAAATAAAATAATATCAGCAAAAGAAAAAAAAACCGGCAGAAACACACGCAGATAAAACCCAACGCAGCAGCAGCGTTGGTAAAGCAGCGACAGCAAAACTATTGCGTAGTTATTGCAGAGAGAGAAATAAGTCAGCGACGCATAAAACGTCACGAGCTCACGCACCCATCTACAAGAGATGGCGGTCACAGATGAGACTGCATAGCGGAATATGCAGAGAGCAACTGCGCATCGAAAATGGGTCAACGCATCTGAGCAGCACAGCAACGAGAGAGAATGATTGCGTGCGATCGAGGGAGAACGCTGTCGCTGCTACCAGCAACAGCAGCTTGCAAGCAAAAGGGCCGACCTACGACAAACTGCAAAGTCACCGGAATGAACATCGGCAGCGGCGCCAGCAGAGAAATTGCCGAAAGAGAGGCTTGGCGTGCAACTAATTTTGTCGTCGGCATTAGTCTTCGAGGCTCGCAAAACCAAAGCAGACGTGCAAAGTGAAAAGTTTCAAGAAAAGGAAAAGTTAGCTACGAAGCAGAACATTCTGGACAACGAGGTGAGCGGTGTGAAAACAGAAAACAGAGTGCGGTATAGGCAGCAAGAATAGAAAATTAGTACCTACTTTATGCATTGAATATTGTCTACAACAATTAATACCTAGGCACTGAAATATAACATTAAATAAATGTTACTAAGTGGCCATTGAATAAGGCAAAACACGTGCAACTGTTTTTTTTTTTCTTTCTGTCGTTTGTGCTTTCCTTTGACCGATAACAAGTGCATAATATTAGGTAACATAGGTATACTCTCGTCGTGGTTTCTACCAGGCTGAGTGATACTAGGCAGCATAGGAATCCTCTCGTCGTGGTTCCTACCAGACTGAGTGATACTAGGCAGGACAGGTACACTCTCGTCGTGGTTCTACCAGACTAAGTAGTATTAGGTAACATAGGTGCACTCTCGTCGTGGTTCTACCAGGCTGAGGGACACGAGGCAGGAGAGGCACACTCTCGTCGCGGTTCTACCAGACTGAGTGACATTAGGCAGGGCAGGTACACTCTCGTCGTGGTGCTACCACGTTGAGTGGTACAGGGTAACATAGGTACATTCTCGACGAGTTTTTTTCCAGACTGAGTGTTATTAGACAAAGCACACATTCCTTTCTTTTCTCTGAGGAATCCTGCAACTCGGTCATGAGTTGCTTTGCAACCCATTAGGACCGTCTTTCTCACTACTAGTAGTTCCAACAACTTTCAAGAAATTTTCCGTAAGTAACTCTGGCTGGGCTGAGACATACCCCAGCCGAGAGAAACATCCTTACAAAACTATTAAGATTATTTAATTTTTTAAAAACGTCATTGATAAATTCATAAATATTTTCTAACAATTTAATTAGATCATTTACTTGCTTTTCCAAACTATTAACTTTAGCATTTCTGCGTTCCACTGATTATAAAATAGTTGCACTTTGAGTTGCTTTAAATTTTGATATTTTGTCATCAACATATACTTTTTCAACTAAGTCATTATTATTTAGTGTTAGTGAAGAGTTAAAAATTCGTTTTTTCTGAGCATTAAGATTCCCATCTAAATCAATGTATAACCCTGTTACATTTTTAATTTCCCTTTTTAAGTGCACTGAACGCTCCTTATCATTAAAAAAAATGACAAAACTTGTAAGCAGACATAATAATAAATGTAATTGACAATTATTATACATATATATATGTATTAGTATATAATCTGTGCCTCACGCAGTACTTCTATTATTGACATAATTTCATTATTATAGTTAGTATTACCAGCTGTTTTTGAAACTATTAAGAGTTGTAATCGTTCAACTAATTCATTGACATCATCCCAATTCACATAATTTGATTTTGACGATTGTAGGATCATATGCCCTGAACCTATTTTCGAACGATTCGGTGTAGACATTGTCTTTGGCATTCACTTAGCACTTAAAAACGGTTTGATAATTATACCTTGAGCGGGTATATTAAGTTTGTGCAAAAGTATGTAACGGGTAGAAGGAAGCGTCTCCGACACCATAAAGTATATATATATATGATCAGCATCAACAGCCGAGATATACCCTTGTCCGTCTGTCCGTGAAAACGAAAGGATCTCAGAGATGGTAAGGGCTAGGACCACCAAATTTGGAATATAGACTCCCCATTAAGTCAGGCAGATCGAGTTTATGTTGAAATTTCGCCATGTCCAATGTGGGGCGTAATTCGAAAAAACCTGACATCACCTCTAATTTAGGGTTGTAGGTTAAATCTTTAAATTTTTTCATGCCATCGGGTGTAGGATCAAGAGCATCTAATCACCAATTTTCAACAGGATTGGTCCATAAATAGTGAAGATATTAACAATTTTGTGACGAGGGTTAGGCACAGTATTGGCAGCAGAAAAATATACTTAAAATTTCTAATTAATTCCTTTTATATTTACTACATACAAATACATTAACATTTCCTCAATATACTAGCAGCAGCTCATTTAATTTTGCATTTGCTAACTTTACACACTCTTGCTTACATACATTTGCATGGGCACGTGCTCTCTTTCAATGCGCTCTCGCAATGCTCTCTTTGTTGTTCTTCACTCAACTTCATTGTCTCTCTTTTTCTCAAAGAAAATTTGTCATTGGCGCGTGCCAATTCAATGGTAATTCTAAAAGAGGGACGTGAAACCCATTATCAATCTATATTGAGTGAGCGCCCCCGCTCATTATTTTTTTACGTCTATTCAGATTTGCTTCACTTTTCAATTCGTTACCTACATTTGCAGTGAACAGGTGTGATATATTAATTGCGAAGATTGACTGTGTCGTATTTAACCTCAGCGGGTATATTTATATTTAATTTTGTGACGAATAATATTGAATTAAATATATAAATTAAAATAAAAATGTTTTTTTTTAGATATTCGTAAAACTGTGGCATGTAAGGATTAGTATAAAAATTGTTGCCCTTTCTAGAGATACTGAATCGAACTTGCTTCGTTTTGCAAGGGCATTAAATCTTCGGCGCGCCGAACAGCATCTAAGTGCATAGGCTCAGGGTATCTTACATTCGAGTGCACACGACTGTTTCACTTGTTTATGAGGTTTGTAATTTGTTCTATGTACAAAAGTTTCAACTAAAATTTTAGTATGTATCTTCAAATCATTCTTGTTATAGTCTGTAGCAGGGACCGTAATCATTATAAGTTATATTATAAAATTTATATAGTAATGATTATATTTTTTTTTAACAATTTTCTTCACTGATAATCATTATTTTTGAGTTATTTTATAAAACTTAGACCGTAATCATTATTTTTGATCAAAAAAAATAAAACTAAAAAATAATGATTATTAATGATTAATTATATTTTTTCCGCTCAAAATAAAAGTTAAACTTTTTACCAATATTATTATTTTATATTCTTATAAATGGACCCTAAAACTACCTCGCAGCAAATGTTTTTTTCTTTCTAAAAATTAAAAAAAAATAATAATTTATTAATTATATATTTTAAGTGATTTTTATTTTTTCGCTCAAAATAAAAGCCAACAGTAATTTACGTTTAGTGTCAATGAATATACAATTGCAACTTAAGATAAGCATTTCTAAAATTAGAGAACAAAAATGGATGATCGTAGTTAAGCGCATAACGCATATTAATACATAATAGTAATCGAAATTGCAATTGGAATTGCAATTGACGATAGAAAGCTGTTATTTCTTATGACGTATTTTCAATTAATCACTGCGAACAACAGTCCGCGCTAGTGACGAAATCATCACGAAGGGTGCGAAAGGCGACTAGCAATATATACTGGCAGAATGGAAAATTTGCTATAAATGTCCGATCAGGTCGAGTTATATACCTATCGAAAGGTATAGCTTGAACTATGAAAAGTGCATACTAAGACTATTGGAAGACTAAGACTATTGGGGCGAAATTTAGATGATTGCAGAAAATAAGGCCGTTTGACCCTTTTGGCAATTTTTTTAATTTTCTACGATTTTTTATCGAAAATACGCATTGAATGAAACCATAATCGTAAAAATCTGTTTCGTGGTTCAAAAGATAATTGAAATTTAATTTTTAGTAGCTTTCCAAAATGAGATGAAAAGTCAGTTTGTTTGTTTGTTTGTCCTTCTGAGCTAAAATTCCTTTTCCTTGATTTTGTATTAATTGATGACGTTTTGTTGTTATTTTTCTAATAATTCTGCCAGCGTCGATTGTCCGCTGCTCGGGCGACGCAGGTAGAATTACTTTTCGTCTGTTTCTGTTCGTTTCTCTTGTTCCGCTGCTGAAGCGACGCAGGCAGAGGCTGTTTCTATTCGTTTCTTCTTATTTCTTTCCCTCTCTAACGTTCATGTTTTCGTCCGACGTAAACGTCGATAAATATTGTACGACGCAGGCAGAGGTTGTTTCTGTTCGTTTTTTATTGTTTTCGTCTCTGTCGACCGTACGTCGAGTGACCGCTGTCGCCAGCAGCAGCACAAAATTTGTGCAACAAAACGCAGCAAGTGCACGTGTCAAAGAAAAACAAAACAGGAATAATGTGACATTGTCAGTTTAACTTCTACGCTGTCGGCTGCCGCTGTTTCTAAAACAAATCGTATTTAATAATTAAAAGACTTATTTTTAAATAAGAATACTAACGCATTATTTTTTAATTTAGAATATAAATTGAATATGGAATATTGTAAGGAGCTTCGTCTGGAATTTGTTCTGAAGGAAGTGGTCGATGAAATATAGTGGGTGCTATATATGTTTATCTGTCTAAGTAAACTGCTTACACACATAGGAATTTTTAGAAGTCGTTAGGGGATCCTTCAGGAATTTTCAGTGAAATTCCCTATGGATTCCCTAACGGAAATGGCCAAAAAACGTTAGGGAATCGTTGGAATCGAATAGGAAACGTTGGCGAATTTTCGGCAGAATTTCCTAGTTATTCCCTACCAAGGAAACGCTAGGGAAACCCTAGGGAAGCTTCCCTTATCCTCGATGCTAGGAACTCACAATGTTAAAATCCCTAGGGACTCTCAAACAAATTCCCTACGGCTTCCCTAGGTATTAGGGAAAAATCCCTAGTGATTCCTTCTACATTTTAGCGTTGAAATAGCTAAAATGTGTGAATGTGGATCTATTCCCAATTATAAAATTTGAAACTTTTAACGTTTAGCGGGAAATCTCTAGAATTTGATAAACTAGTATCCAAACGATAGAAGCTACAGATATGTTCTATATATCTTTGAAAAGGTATTTTGAAGATCTTTTAGGCATACTTGTAATATTTTTTTCTGGAGTTCATAGGTAAGAAGCTACAGATGAATTAAGATTTCATTGGCGATTTAAAAAAAATCTACACTCAAAATCACTATAAAATTATTATATGTTATAGTCAGCTTATTTCCCCGTTTTTTTGACATATAACACATATCTGTGAAAGTTCGTGTCGGCAAGATATTACGTATTGCCTGACTATCTTAATTCCTTAGCATTGAATGATGGCAGCAGCAACAATGCAAGTATTGCAAGAATTGCAAGCAGTGCAATCGGTGCACAATAGAACCCACAGCTGACAGCTTTTGTTTCAGTGTTGCCAGATAGTTTGTTTTTGTTTTGCAAGAAGGCGGTATTTAATTGATTCAAATGAGCTGGACTTGTAGGGTCTTCCTAGAGCGCATTTTGACTAAATGTGTTCTTATTCTCTTAATTACTTTTTATACCCTGTGCCCATTGAAAATGGTCAAAAAGGGTATATTGGTTTTAAGCAATGTATGTAACAGGCAGAAGGAAGCATCTCCGACCCTATAAAATGTATATATTTTTGAGCAGTATCAATAGCCGAGTCGATTGAGCCATGTCCGTCTGTCTGTCCGTGTGTTTAAGCCAAAGGATCTCAGAGACTATAAGAGCTAGAGACTTAAAACCTGGTATGTAAGTTCCTAGATAGCGGGCGTTGGTTGTCAAGTTTGTTCTAAAATTTGGATCGGACCTCTATATCATATAGCTGCCATTGGAACGATCAGTCCAAAATCAAGTTTTAGTATGAAAAACTTTTTTGTTGTTTGAAATATCTCGACGAAGCTGACCGGATATACATTTCGGATGGTCCTATACATCCTGATCAAGTTTGGTTGAAATCGAACCAATATATTATATAGCTGTCATAGGAACGATCAGCCCAAAATCATGTTTTAGTATGAACAACTTTATTGTTGTTTAAAATATCTCGACCAAACTGACAAGATATTCATTTGGGATTGTCCTAAATATCCTGGTTGAAATCGGACCACTATATCATATAGCTGCCATAGGAACAATCAGTCAAAAATCAAGTTTTAGTATGAAAATCTTTTTTGTTGTTGAAAATATCTCGACCAAACGGTCTGGAAATGCATCTGGGATGGTTCTATACATCCTGATTAAATTTGGTTGAAATCGGACCACTATATCATATAGCCGCCAAAGGAACGATCAGCCCGAAATCAAGTTTTAGTATGAAAAACTTTTTTGTTGCTTAAAATATCTCGACCACACTGACAGGATATGCATTCGGAATGGACCTATATATCCTGATTAAATTTGGTTAAAATCGGATAACTATATCATATAGCTGTCATAGGTGGAGCACACTCGACTGTAGCCGCACCTACTCGCGAGCGAAGCGAGCCGGGGGTAGGCGAGCGAAACGAGCAGGGGGCGGAGCCCCCTTGTTTTTCATGTTACTTAGGCTTGATACAGACAAATTCAAAAACGTCTGATATCTTCTAAAAAATACCTCTTTACGAGGTAAAATTCTAGTGACGAAAACATTTCCATGCCCCAAAATTTCTGATATCCAATTTTGTGACGATCGATATTAAATTGAATATATAACTTATTCTTAAAAAAAAAGTTTGGCATGGGCCGCAAGTTCCAGTCCCACGGAGAGAAGCCAATTCGTAATCAGCTGGATTGCCACATTGCAGGTGATTTTCATCGCATTCAGGTGTTTGCCAACCACTGTTAGTGCCACGTCGTCAGCGTAGCAAGTAAGCTGACAGCTGGAAGGTAGCGTCAACCTCATAACTCCGTCATAGACGACATTCCAGAGCAGAAGGCCCATCACCGACCCTTGTGGAACGCCTTCCGAAACATGATAAGTTTGGGTGCCAGACACCGTGTAATAGTTTAAGAGTCTACCCTTGAAGTAGCTTCTGACTATCGCCTCAAGGTATGGGGGGATACGCAGCCGAACTGATAATGCTGTCCCATCTCACCAAATTGAATGCGTTTTTTATGTCGAGAGTGACAATTAGGCAATTTTCCTTTTTGCCACCTTTCCACCGCTGCATCAGACGCGACCCTGAGAACCTTGCCTATAGCATCTACCGTTGATATACCCTTCCTAAAACCGAACTGGTCAGGGGATAATCCTCCAACCTGATCGATTGCTCTTTCCAGCCTTGTGCATATGATACTCTTAAACACCATACCCATTGAATCAATAAGGCATATTGGACGGTAGGAGGAAGGTTCATCCGGTGGCTTACCCGGCTTTGGAATCAGCGCTAGATGCTGAGTTTTCCACTGCGTAGGGAAAATTCCCTCTCGGAGGCACTGTGTGTACGCCGTTGCAAACGCGTGTGGCTTGCAGGATATCACCAACTTGATGGCACGGTTGGGGATACCATCAAAACCAGGAGCTTTATTGGAGCTTATCTTTCGGGCTACAGAGAGCATCTCATCCGCCGTTACTGAATCTATAACAAATGGAGCTATGGGCTTATCGTTGATCAGTGACAGAGTGCTGACACCAGGTGGAAATAAAGTTTCCAGAATTGCCTTGCATTGAGCCGGGTCAGAAGGCGTTTCAGCTTTGTTGGCATGTAGACGTTTTACGACCGTTTTATATGCCTTTCCCCATGGGTCATGTTCGGCTGAGTCGCGGAGTTGCAGAAAGTATTCACGTTTGCTCAGCTGAATAGCTTTCTACAGGGTTTTCCTAGCTGGTCTGTAGACAATGTACAGCTCCGGCCAATTGTCGCCATTTCTTTTACGGGCCCGTTGGTATGCTGCTAATGCTAATGCCATGTTGCTCATGATTTCCAGAAAATGTGGTACCTGGAGCGTGTCTGCACGGTAAGCCAATCTCCTTGAAGCCTGATTTTGGGGACGATCGTTCCTGTTACCTAACGAGAAGACCAATGCCTCATGGTCACTAGGTGTGTAATGGTAACACATGCGCCAGGTGGCCGTGAGTGAGAGAGAGCTCGTGACGAACGTTAGGTCAATAACTGAGCCAGCGCCTCCCCGGCTGAATGTGTTAGGTGTGCCATGGTTCAGCAGAACCACATCAAGAACTGCAAAGGCTTCAAGTAGTGCGTCTCCCTTTCCGATGGCATCTGAGCTGCTGCGTTTAGAGATGACGCTTCCCCAATCCTGCGCCCAGGCATTGAAGTCGCCTGCTTTCACTGCTGGCTTGTGGTCCATAGCGTCTTCAACTAAGTCGGCAATAGCTGTAGCAAAACTATGACGATTTAGGGTTGGTGGAATAGTAGCAGCTATATATCCAGTAGCTCGCCAACTTAGCCCTCACAAAATAGGTAGATGCCGCGCAGGATACTCGCCGTAGAGGAGGCCTACCACAGGACCATATTGCTGCTTTTCCCGACGTACTTTGAACCCAGCTGCCATCTTCTGCAGATAAATAGGGCTCGCTGATTATGGCAAAATCCGATCGGAGATCGGGCACTGACTGGGTGATCAGGTCGGTGGCAGTCACGCAGTGGTTAAGATTTATTTGATAAAAACTAAATATTACTGGATATTTAAAACTGCGTGAGTAACCTGCCTGTCATCGGGCATCTGAGGCTTCCAGAGATGTGATTGTGTGGTTTCCCATTTCCAGCACAATGGAAACAATTTGCCTCATTCTGGTATTCTCGAACTTTGTGGCTACCTAAGCCGCAACGGAAACACTGGTCGCTTCTGTCCACTGAGCTGCCACAAATTGCTGATATATATATATATATATATAGAGTTATATATATATATATATACATATATATATATGATAGAGTTCGGCCCTAGGCATTTATAGCACCTTGTGGGTAGGTTTCGCTTCCGGATGCGACAGACTAACCAAAAGCTGAACGCAAGCTTTTTATGGCATTCGCATCGAGAAAAAGGTCAATTTGCTCTCTGAAGACTGTTTGGAGATCCTTTGAAGTGACCATCTCGTCAAGGTCGAGTACTTCCAGTCTCGTCTGCTGCGTCAGTGCACGTGCCTGCACCTTCCCCTCCAGAACTGAGTCAATGTTGTTGCGTAATTGCTGCGTGCTCTCCGGATTTTTAACGTGGTCTCGGCTATCGTTAATTTTGCCTTCCCTTGACTTTTGTTCACTCCGTTGATAGGGGAACACCATTCTCAGTCCTCCTAGTTGCTGCCTAATGTGACGGTACTCCCTGATCTGCAGGATGTTCAACAGGGCCCTTTTTCCGCTTTGGCGTGTATTTCGCTGTCCTCTCGCTCTGCTATTTTGTCCCATTTTGCTGAGGTGACCATTGTGTTTCCTGCGTTTGCTGTCCAGCTCTGTCATGCCTCCGGTAGTTAGCATTAAAGCTTTGCAATGCCGACTTTTGGAGCCTCACCATCTTCTGCGCCAGCTCTTTCATATCTTTATTTAGACACCGCGCGTCTCTCAGCATTTTCGACAATTCAGTCGATCTTTCAACGAGTGTCATCAGAATGATACGGAGATCACCCGTTGCATTGACGCCTAAAGTGCTATTATCAGCAATTGCATTACTATAGTCAACAGGATTGGCTGGGAGTATTGCTGGAGCTGAGCTGGCAAAGCCTCCCGGTGATAGGTCGGGAACTTTCTTGACCATATCAGTTGTACCCTTAGTCCAAATGCGTTTGGGAGTGTGCCACTGCTGCAACGAATATCTCTGAGCCCTCGATCGCCGCGCGAAGGCTTGACTTTCATCTTCATCCATACTCAGGGCCAACTCTTTCTTTCCGCTAGGGTCCATCGTTGGCCAAATGGTTTCCCTCTGGCCTCTAGCCGTTGAGGATTATACCAACCCTATTCGCTTGCCAGAGCCACACTTTTTTGTGTACCGCGGGGCGGCGGTGTTTGACGGTGGTCAGATCCTTGACCTTGCACTTTATTCCACTAGCAAAAATAAATAAAATAGGGCCTTGACAGAAGCTTTGTCCGAATTATAGCTTTTGCAGGGAAAATTCCAACTTTGAATTTAAATTTTCAAAGTTCCCACGCAACTTTGTGGACGGCGCGCAATTTTAAATCAGGAAGGAAATAAAGAATGGGATCAGGCAGTTTCCAAAACCGAATTTATAACCTTCAAATTCAAAAGTTGGCACTATTAAATTAAAATTTTTTGTTGTCCGCTCAAATTTGAAATTAGCGCGCAACTTATAACCGGTTCGCCGATCACTACCGGTCCGGCAACTCTGGATTGGGCAGCATGTGTACGGCAACTCTGTGCGTCTTAAGAAACTCTGCACGATTAGCTGGTCAATAAGAAAGCCAAATCGAAACAGAATTATGTTGAGTAAAAGTTTGTTTTTGTCAACACTCACAACATCAACAGTACATTGCAGTGAAAGGCAAAGAACAAAGAAAATCACCCCCACCCACCTGCGGTGGAAGCGACAAAGACTGCTCATATTCGCAGCCTGGCATGATGTCTGCGGGAATAGATCCACACAGGGTACGTACCGGCACGTTTTGGGAGTCACTGAACGAATCTCCTTTCTGTTTCCAGGTGAAGAACGCGAGTTTTCAGTCCCAGATTCAGAGCAACAAGGAAACTCAGCCGCACTTGAAAAAAGGAACTCACTTTAACCTGAGTATGTGTGTTAATGCGTGTGTAATCTAAAACTGTCAAATAATCGAAATTTATTTAAAATTTATAATAGATATCTGAAATATAAAATTTATATTTTTTGGTAAATTTGTTATTATAATTGTTTCATAATCTAATAAATATTTTAGACACCAGAAATACACAAACTCATATTTTTAGTGAAAAACTAGTTAATTACAAATTTTAATGGGATTTATTTAATTCAAAGTAGAGATTTTCATCGTTTTTTCAACAATACTATATTTTGTATCCATCATTGCCTCAATGACACATTGCGCAATAAAGTCCCGATCCTTCTTACCTAATACGAATAACTTTTTTGCGCAGTGCCGAATGACAAACTGTTTTTTTTTTTTCAATAAGCTATTTATACAAGTTAATAGCGTTCGTCACAAAATTGGATATCAGAAATTTTGGGGCATGGAAATGTTAAAAAAATGGAAAAATCGTTAGAGCCGTTTTTTCTAAAATCGCCAAAAGGTGTGATAAAAAAGCTATTTTCACCTGTAGCCATTTACCTTTAAGCTTTAAAGAAACAGTTGAAAGGTATGCCTGATAGCCAAGATACCTTTCCAACGACATATAGAACATATCTGTCGCTTCTATCGCTTGGATACTGTGGGCATGTCAATTTAAGCGGGTTTTAGCGATTATCCGCTAAGCTAGTGATTTTTCGAACAAGTCGTAAAACAAACGTATCTAGATTTTTGATGGGGAATAGATCCACATTCACACATATAAGCTATTTCAATGCGTTTGATACAAACAAATAAGCAAACAAAAGAACAAAAGGACTGACTTTTCATCGCAATTTGGGAAGGCGACTAAATATTTCGAAATTTAATTATCTTTCGAACCAGTGGTCGGATTTTGATGAACGAGGTGTCATTCGACTGCGTATTTTTGATAAAAATAATGATTGAAATAAAAATTTCACCACAAAAGCTCCAACGGCCCCATTTGCTGCAATAATCTAAATTTCGCCCCTTCCATTTACACCTGCTTATCTCACGAACCAGGTGAGATCTTTCAATAGTCTTAGTATGCGCTTTTGTTAGTTAGAGCTAAACCTTTCGATCAGTATATAACTCAACCTGATCGAACAGTCATAACAAAAGTGCATACTAAGACTATTAAAAGCTCTCCTGGTTCGTGAGATAAGCCGGTGTAAATGGAAGGGGCGAAATTTAGATTATTGCAGCTAATGGGGCCGTTGGAGCTTATTGGTGAAATTTTATTATTATTTATATCAAATACACGCGTCGAATGACACCTCGATCAGCAAAATCAAAAACCACTGCTTCGAAAGATAATTAAATTTGAAAAATTTAGACGCCGTCCCAAAATGAGATGAAAAGTCAGTCCTTTTGTTTGTATCAAAGCATTGAAATAGCTTATATGTGTGAATGTGGATCTATTTCCCATCAAAAATCTAGAAACGTTTGTGTTACGACTTTTTCGAAAAATCGCTAGTTTAACGGGAAATAGCTAAAGTCCGCTAAAATTGACACGCCCACACAAGCGATAGAAGCTACAGATATGTTCTATGTGTCGTTGGAAAGGTATTTTGAAGGGCTTTCAGGCATACCTTTCAGGTTTTTTTCTAAAGCATTTAAATGGATACAGGTGAAAATAGATTTTTTAACACACCTTTTGGCGATTTTAGAAAAAACGGCCCTAACGATTTTTTTTTAATTTTTAATATGTTTTAGTATGAACAATTTCGAGTTTTTTGATGCATGACACATTGCGCTTTCTCTGGTGTGTTTGGAATATATTACCTGTTATAAAAACTCCTTATAATTTTTATGCCCTGTG
>JAWNMV010000278.1:0-58938 GCA_035043635.1 Drosophila rellima | reverse complement strand
CTTTTGTTATATGTAGGTATGCTCATGCTTTTGATTGTAACTGAAAACGTACTGGCCCAACAAATGAAAAACTGGTTTTGTTTTAATTTTAATTAATTTATTGAAAGAAAAAAACGATTTTCATATGTTTCACTATTTTTTCCCAATTAGAAAAAAGGGGTCTGCGCCCCCTGCTCGCTTCGCTCGCGTGGAGGTGTGCTCGACTGTAGAATACCCTGTGCCCTGGAACTCCGATAGCCCATAACTATTTGCAAACCGTTAGGCACGCCGAAGGATTGATGATGCGGCATTAAATTGTCGTCTAATGGTTCGCATTACTTCTATATTTTCTACTGAACGGATTTAAACCAAATTCGATCATAATTTTAAAGACAATATAAAATTCCCATTTCGTGAGTTCTGTTGGGATACCTCAAAAAAACAATAAACAATTTAATACTAAACATTAATTTTCGAATGACCGTTCGTATGGCAGCTATATGATATAGTGATCCGATTTAAACAAAATTTGATCATGTTGTATAGGATCCCAAATGCATGTCAGATTGGTCTAGATATTTCAAACAACAAAAATATTTTTCATACTTAAACTTGATTTTGAACTGATCGTTCCTATGGCAGCTATATGATATAGTGGTCCGATTTTAATAAAATTTGATAAGGATGTATAAGACCATCCCAATTGCATATCGTGTCAGTTTCACAGTTTCGATATCACTAACAACAAAAAAGTTGTTCATACTAAAACTTGATTTTGGACTGATAGTTCCAGCTATATGATATAGTGGGCCGATCCAAATTTTAAAACAAATTTGATCTGCGCCCGGTATCCAGGAACCTACATACCAAGTTTAAAGTCTCTAGCTATTATAGTCTCTGAGATCCTTTGGCTCAAACACACGGACAGATGGACAGACAGAAGAACATGGCTCAATCGACTCGGCTGTTGATCCTCATCAATATTATATATGTACTTTATAGGGTCGGAGATGCTTCCTTCTGCCAGTTACATACATTGTACAATACCATTATATCCTTTTTGACCATTTTCAATGGGCACAGGTTATAAAAAAATAACTCATATTAAAAAAAAAAAAATTGACAAAATAACTTTTTGAAATTTTTGTAGATCTTTACATTATCTTTGCTGTGTTTTTGAGAAAAAATCAGAAAATGGTTTTATAGTACTTCGGCTGCGGTTTCAGGTTGAAGGTTATTGTGCCTTGAAGCCAACTTGCATTATTGGTCTTATATCTGGATTTATCTCTCCTAGATTTACTACACCTCAACTCAAATTCATCAATATCATTGTTAACTAGTGGGCGGTGCTTCAGTTGAGCATACTCGACTGTCGGAGACCCCGTACTTACTATGGAAAAGCAACTGCTGATTAAAAGAAAATAATATAAATCTGTACATATATAAAACATTGTATCAGGAGGTATTAGACAATAGAAAATTCCCAATCTGCGAGTCTGATTGAGGTATCTCCAGAAACAACAAAAATTTGCATACTCAGTATACTTTTTTGACCAATCGTTCCTATGGCAGCTTTATAATATAGTAGACCGATTTCAACCAAACTTGGTCGGAATGTATAAATTCACTCTAGATGCATATTCTGTTAGATTGGTTGAGCTATCTCAATAAACAAAAAAAATTTTCATACTAAAGCTTGATTTTCGACTGATTGTTCCTATGGCAGCTATATTATATAGAAGATCGGCTTCAACCAAACTTGGTCGGAATGTATAAAATCACTCTAGATGCATATTCTGTTAGATTGGTTGAGCTATCTCTATACACAAAAAAATTTTTCATACTAAAGCTTGATTTTCGACTGATTGTTCCTATGGCAGCTATATGATATAGCGGACCGATTTCAACCAAACCTGGTCATAATGTATAGAACTATTCTTTATGCATATTCTGTTAGATTGGTTGAGATATCCTTTAAATTGTCGTTTAAAATAAGATATTTCTAATTTGTGGGCGTTAAAGTGGGCGTGGCCAAAATATAAAACAAACTTGATCTGCTTGCAATATACCAAGTTTGAAGGCCCTAGCTCTTAAAGTCTCTGAGATCTAGGCGCTCTTACAGACGGACGGACAGACATACAGACGGACATGGCTATATCGTCTCGGCCGTTAATGCTGATCAAGAATATATACTTTATGGGGTCTGCCACGCCTCCTTCTGCCTGTTACGCACATTTTTTTTATGACAAAGTTAATAGACCCCTGTACTTTTTTTAAGTACGGGGTCTAAAAATCATCGCAGCGTGCTCTAGAAGTGAGTTAAGCTTAACTAACGGTTCTTACTTTGCTTGACCAAAACTCGAAAACTCTGCACGTGTTATAGTACTCATTGCTAAATTGAAGGCCTTCGGGCAAAATTTTATTGCTGATCCAGATTTAGAATGATATTCTGCAAACGAAGTATGTTCTGGTTGATTTGAATGTGATTGAATGTTGTTAGTATTTTTCCACCAAAATAGAATATTGTTAAAAATATTCCTAATTTTTGGCACTTATTTCCATCAAATAATAAAAATGTTCTAGGCCACTTATAAAGTCCCTTGATACCTCTTTTAATCAATAATGATCAAAAAATAATGCAAATATAAATTTGAAGGTTCAAGGTGATTACACGATACAACTGAAAAAAATAAATTTTGTCAACTGTTGCTCGTTATCCGATGCAATTTTGCAAGCATTTCAAATGCACCGGTGCAAGAAGCGTTATCATCTAAATAAAAATTATTTGTTTGGTTTTGTGCTTGTTTTCATGCCATTTGAACATTTCTAAATTATCTTCTAAAAGCTCATTGACCTTAAAAATCTTTTTTTTTCAATACCTACTACACGCATTTTTTCGGCTGAGGTCAGTGTGTATTTTGTTCACCACATGCCACATGTTCAAGTCCGATTGGGGTAGAAATGTTTTCGTCACTATACTTTTAAACCACAAAATAGTTTTTTCTACTAAAACTTGATTTCCGACTGATCTTTTTTATGGCAGCTGTATGTTTTATAGGTCCGATCCAGATTTAAAAATAAATTTTCGCTGCTGCCGGTATCCATCAACCTAAATACCAAGTTTGAAGTCTCTAGATCAGAGGTGCTCATTTGATTTTAGAACACAATCCGTGTTTGTTCTCTACTTTAATGATTTTTTTGCTTTACTCAACTGCAATGTGATTTTGTTGTTGTCGTTCTCTTCAAGTTCGCACTTGGAAAAATCGGTATTGATTTTAACCAACCTGCAGAATGTTTGACTTAAACTAAAATTTAAATTTATTTAATTTAACTTCTTTTTCTTTTTCATTTTAGTTTTAATCATTAGCTTTATTTAATTTTATTTTATTACTTTTTAATTTTAATCTTAGTTTAATTTGCTGAGTGCTTTTAGTCATGCTACAATAAATAAATAAATACCTATCAAGAATATGTACATTATGGGGTCGGTCATGCCTCCTTCTGCCTATTACATTCATTTCAAAAAACCATTGTACCGTTTTTTGCCCATTTTAAACACTTTCAGGAATCCCACTATTGGGAAAGAGCGAAAACTTTTCAGTAATGCGAAAGTAGTTGAAAATATTATTCAACGAAGAAAATATCGGTACTTCGATGCTACATTGATTTGTCGTGCATCACTAATCAGCTGATTTAGCTATACTTTGTTCTTGGTTTATATTCTCATAAATTGTCACGATGAGTGTATTAGAATGGAAAAGCGTCGAACTGTTCGAAATAATAGCTTTACCATCTAGCAGATTGCACAGTATAAATGCTGATATTACGGCTTACTGTTCCAACTTAATTAAAAGTATCAACGGAACAACAACTACGACCACAGTAATTTGTGACAAAAATGGATTTGTACACATCTTTCCTGAAAATGACAAGACACAAAAGCCGATAAGCTTTAAATGCAATAACAGCCAACACCCAATTAAGTTGTGCGCACTAACGACAAACAACTTACTTGCCATAATACAAGAGGATAACCAAAAATTTGCACTGTGGGTTCATGTACATGACCTAAGGAATTTAACGAAAAAGGAAACACAATCATGCATCTCTACCACAATCATCGCAACAACAAGTGCTGCCACTTTTATTCAAGCGGCTGTCGTAGGATCCGATAAAGTATTTGCCTTAGGCATAGGATTCGAAAAGGGCGACATGCTGCTGCATTTTGGTAAAATTACCCGCGATATATTGCTGAACTTTCGCCGTCATATTATTGGCACAAGCACTATAAATGGAATACAATTTGAGAACAATAATCAGGAGTCAGATATTAAAGTTTACAACATGTTTGTAACCTGCCTTGATGGAATATACTGCCTTGTAATAAATGATAAAGGTTCCATTGAATCTAAATTTGTTCTTGATAACAAGAAAAATATTCACAACCATTTTTGTACTATATCTCAAACTACTGGATCAGAATCTTTCCTCGTCGTGGGCCGAGATGATGCTATTTACTGTTTTACTCGTGATGGCCGAGGACCCTGTTATGCTATTGGAGGGGAAAAGGAATTTATTTCATGGATAGGACATCATCTTGTCGTCGTAGTAAAAACTCTATTTGAGTGCGTAGTCATATGTGTGGATGTTGAAAACAAATTAATTGTCTTCCACAAACGAATTAAAGATTTGGTTTGTGTTATCAGTGGTAAAAATGCATACCATATCATAACAAAAATGGATAGTTTTAAGAGCAATTGTACTTACACAATATACAAATTGCAGGAACACAATACCGCAAATAAAGTAAGGCTCCTCATTGCGAAGTGTATGCACGATAATGCCCTTCGAATACTAGAAAGAGCAGAAAACGACAACTGTGAGAACGCAGCGCATGTGCGATTGCAATACGGTAATAATTTATTGATGAGAGGATCATTTAACAGAGCAATCACCGAATTTGAAAAAACCATTGGTGTCATAAAACCGTATGACATAATTTCCAAACTGTTGTATTCCAGACACAATGATAATCTAAAGCAATACTTAAGTAAGTTACTCAAAAGTCAATATAGTACAATAGAACACAAAAAATTATTTGAAAGATGCATTGATCGCGAAAGCCTTATCTTAAGAGTTCAACAATTATGGACAGCTCGCACTGATACCACTCACATTAGTGATTTTAAGCAATTATTTGTTCGACCTATAAATTTTTCAAGTCTATTAAATGCAAGGAATCAGTTGAAAAGCATAATGTCCGTTTTTCAAGATACTGACGAACATGACATTTTAAACTTTTTCCTAGAGTATGGTAGGGAGCTTCTATTAGTGGATCGCACAATGGTTTTAGAAACTGTTAAAACATTAGTAAAAAACCAACAGATTAAATATATACTCCCATTTCTAATTATTTTCTCAGATAATGCAGAATTTTGTACAAGCCTATTAGTTGACTTTATAAATCAATTTTCCGATCATGACGAGAAAGTGCACTATTATTTGCTCGTTCTCTATTTAGGTCTTTGGCGTAATAACAAAATATCGTCACAGAAAATTCATGAATATCTAAAAGCAACACCACTTAAATTTGATATGATATTAATATTGAGTAAGGCTTTTTTATTTTATATTGAAACTGAAAATCCGCATGATAGTGTAGAGCATCGGTCACTCACTTGTCACGAAGAAAGCATTGAGCTCCATATAAAAACAAATCCGAATCTTGCCAAATTACTTGCAATCGGCCCGCGCTCATTACTGATGATACTGCACAAAGTATGTAGTACGCAAAACATTTCAATCTCAGACACAAGATCACTTTTTATTAAAAAATTTTTAAAAAATTTGAACGACTCTAATTTTGAGCATCAATATATTGATGGACTCAAGAATGAAATACAAATAAACGGCTCTGTACTATCCCAATTTAAACTAAACCCAATCGAGTTCCGCAATAGCTGCTGCGATATATGCCGTCAATCGTTGAACATGCCCTCAGTCTATTTTCTATGTCAGCATTCATTCCACAAAGAGTGTATTCCGTATAATTATAATGCAACTTCTAAAGAGGACGCAATCCTTTGCTTTTTGTGCAACGATAATAATAAATACAATTCGGTATCAAAGTACGCCAAAACTATCTTAAGCACTAAGCCTGGCAATATAATTGAGGGAGTTTCAAACGTTTTTGCTTTAGGGATAGTAAAATTAGGAGATGGTGAACCCTTTGTCAACAGACTGTATTGCAAGGAAGATGTGAGTCATGATCCATTTATTAGTAATGCGACAGAACATACCAAAAACCCATTTGATGAAAATTATGATTCAAACTATAATTGCTTTTGACTTTTTTATATACCATAAATTACCAAATATTGTATGCTGTAAAAAATAAATAAATATAATTTTTATAGAAAATTTTTACAAATTGTTAATGATATATTTGTGCTTTTATTTAAGAAAAATAGGAAATCCTCCATGTTGCTTGTGAAGATTATACTGAATCACAATTTTATATAATACTAGGGGGCTTCGCCCCCTGCTCGCTTCGCTCTGGCTGGTCTTTATGGTCTTTGTCATAAAAAAAAATGTGCGTAACAGGCGGGAGGCGTGGCAGACCCCATAAAGAATATATATTCTTGATCAGCATCAACAGCCGAGTCAATATAGCCATGTCCGTCTGTGCGAGCGCCTAGATCTCAGAGACTATAAGAGCTAGAGCCTTCAAACTTGGTATGTAGGTCCGTCTATATTGCAAGCAGATCAAGTTTGTTTTATATTTTGGCCACGCCCACAAATTAGAAATATCTTATTTTAAACGACAATTTAAAGGATATCTCAACCAATCTAATAGAATATGCATAAAGGATAGTTCTATACATTCTGACCAGGTTTGGTTGAAATCGGTCCGCTATATCACATAGCTGCCATAGGAACAATCAGTCGAAAATCAAGCTTTAGTATGAACAAATTTTATGTTTATTGAGATATCTCAACCAATTCAACAGAATATGCATCTGGGGTGATTTTATAGACTCTGACCAAGTTTGGTTGAAATCGGTCGGCTATATCACATAGCTGCCATAGGAAAAATCAGTCGAAAATCAAGCTTTAGTATGAAAAAGTCTTTTGTGTATTGAGATAGCTCAACCAATCTAACAGAATATGCATCTGAGTGAGACAAGTTTGGTTGAAATCGGTCTTTTATATAATGTAGCTGCCATAGGAACATTCAGTCGAAAATCAAGCTTTAGTACGAACATTTTTTTTGTTTATTGAGATATCTCAACCAATCTAACAGAATATGCATCTGGGGTTATCTTACTCATTCTGACCGAGTTTGGTTGAAATTGGTTTACTATATCATATAGCTGCCATAGGAACAATCAGTCAAAAATCAAGCTTTTGTATGAAAAACTTTTTTGTTTTATTTGGTTAAAATCGGTCTACTATATTATAAAGCTGCCATAGGAACGATTAGTCAAAAATGTATACTGAGTATGCAAATTTTTGTTGTTTCTGGAGATACCACAATCAGACTCGCAGATTGGGAATTTTCTATTGTCTTATACCTCCTGATACAATGTTTTATATATGTACAGATTTATATTATTTTCTTTCAATCAGGAGTTGCTTTTCCATAGTAAGTACGGGGTCTCCGACAGTCGAGTATGCTCGACTGTAGCATCTCCCACTAGTTTATAAGTGGGTTTTAGCTGACTCAAGTTCTAAAATTGTCGATATGACAATTTATCAAAAACAACAACACACAAAACACTTGCAGAAAGCAAGGAGCAAGGCTCGGTATACAGCTGTTTCAAGAGATGCCAATCTCTATCATCAGTACCGTTGTGCTGACTTGACCAGCGATCCAAGCTTAATGTCAACCTTGAGACCTCTTCTGTGTCAGTAGCAAGAGAGTGTTGCTTACCATTACCGATTTTCCGGCGGGTCGACCGTTTATTGTTCTAATATAAATGTGTTTGTTTTTGTGACCTTTTTAC
Organism: Drosophila rellima; assembly: GCA_035043635.1. Classification (NCBI taxonomy): domain Eukaryota; kingdom Metazoa; phylum Arthropoda; class Insecta; order Diptera; family Drosophilidae; genus Drosophila; species Drosophila rellima. Next base: position 50,953 of record JAWNMV010000278.1, on the reverse strand, counting down.
TTATATATAAGTGAGCTTTAGCTGACTCGAGGTCTAAAATTGTCGATATGACAATTTATCAAAAACAACAACACACAAAACACTTGCAGAAAGCAAGGAGCAAGGCTCGGTATACAGCTGTTTGAAGAGATGCCAATCTCTATCAACAGTACCGTGGTGCTGACTTGACCAGCGATCCAAGCTTAATGTCAACCTTGAGACGCTAAAATACATATAAATTTAAGATTCGTGTCTATTGCTATAATTATTTTTTCCCTGTAATTGGACTTTGCCTAAAAATCAGATTTTGTGATATGGCAGAAAATTGTCAGATTTTGCGGGAAATAGTCTGATCTAGCGGGAAAAACTAAATTTCGTGAAATAGTAGAGATTGTGCAAGAGCTAATCTCCGAGTTTCGTACTAAAGGTTTATTTCCGATTGTTCGTATAGTAATCCGATTTAAATCAAACTTGGTCATGATAAGAGACACCCCCAAACATACAATTTATGAGTTTGATTAACATATCTTAAGAAACAAAAAAGTATTTCATACTAAAGGTTAATTTCATTTGATTGTTCCTATGAAAGCTATAGGATATAGTCATCCGACATCGACCAAATTTGGTCAGTATGTAACAGGCAGTCCCATTTAAGCAATGTGCGAGTTTGGTTAAGATATCTTAAGAAACATAAAAGTACTTCATACTAGGCAGTTCCGTGACCTTTCAGCTTTCTACCTGTAGCGGTTTGGCCTACACGTTGATTCTATGTCAGTGAGTCAGGGCAAAGAAGAATTGCTGCAAATCGAGTTGATTGCTGTTTCGAATTCCGCAAATTAACAAGTATTGTCGTTTTCAAAACGACTGTCAGTAGAGTCAGCGGAATAAAAAGTAAATGTTATTGAAAACATTAAAATAAATCCCTAATATTATAGACTTAAAATTCTAATAATGTTGAAAATTTTTAGAATCGTTTAACATCAATACTTCAATACTTAAAAATAAACAAGAACAACATAGCAAAGACATCTCTGAATTGAGCTGATGGCGCGCAGCGGCGTTTTGTTCACTGAATGAAAATTAAGTTTTTTTGTATTGCTATCGAATTAATATTTCGTCCCCACCGCTGGCTTAAAGTTAAAGGTTATCAAAAACAGACATTTTTGAAATAGCCTATACCCTGCCTAAGTACTATGAAAATAATAATAAAGAGAATAAGAACACATTAAATCAAAATGCGTTAAAGGAAGACTCTAAACATCCAACTCATTTGAATAAATCAAATACCGCCTTCTTAGAAGACAAAAACAAACTGTCTTGCAGCAGTGGGTATTTTTGGAACTCAACAAAACAACTTCAGGCAAATGTTACTTTAATAGAAGGTTATCAATCTACATACATACTCCAAATTTTAAAAGCAAATCAAATTTAAACCAAAATTAGTTTTAGGAATATTGCAACAATTCAATGATTTTGCATTGCCACAAAACAAATGTATATATTCAGTTAAAAATATTAATTGATAATTGATTTATATCGACTAATATTAAACAATTTATTAATTACATAATAAATTAAATTAAAATAAATTAGATTTTGAAGGAAGGCTCCAATGCTCAGCTCTTTTGAATAAATGAATGCCCGCATTGTCATTATCTGGCAGTACTGGTTATTTCTACAGTGAACATGCATGTAGTAAGCAAATAATGTAAAGGTATATATATATATACATAATACATTTTTTAATGATTTGAGGTGTAGATTTTTTTTAAATCGCTAAATCTTTTTTCACTTGCAGCTTTTTACCTATGTACTCACTCCAGAAAAAAAGATTGATGGTTTCAAAGGTATTTTGAAAAGAACTTCAAAATACCTTTCCAACAATATGTAGAACATATGTGTAGCTTTTAACGTTTGGTTACTGTGGGGGTAAATTTCAGCGGGTCCTATCGATTTCCCGTAAAAGGGAAATTTTTCACTAGACACTCAAATCAGCTACTGTGAATCAGCTGTTCTCTCAGAGCACAAACGCAATCGATAGGCCATTTTTTGATATAATTTGTGGATTTCGTATACGTTGCTGGATACTCAAGAAACGAAAACGTAAAATAAAAATTTCACAGTTTTTATACCCGTGCCCATTGAAAATGGTCAAAAGGGTATAATGGTTTTGTGCAATGTATGTAACAGGCAGAACGAAGCATCTCCGACCCTATAAAGTATATATATTCTTGATCAGCATCAATAGCCGAGTCGATTGAGCCATGTCCGTCTGTCTGTCCGTCCGTCCGTCTGTCCGTCTGTTTGAGTCAAAGGATCTCAGAGACTATAAGACCTAGGGACTTCAAATTTGGTATGATGGTTGTTGGATAGCGGGCGCAGATCAAGTTTGTTTTAAATTTTAGATGCCACGCCTCTTTCGCCTGCCAATCGCAAAAAACGATTATCAGACGCGATCTTTAATAAAAACACTTTTTATTAAACAGGAAGATAAGAAGTAAGCCAATTTAATGACCCTGAAAGTTTCAAAGCGATTGACTATTAAATAGAGAAGATATTTCAAATTTGCTTTTAATTCACATAAATCAAAATCATAGACATAGGCAAGTGCGAGCGAGATAGCATATGCACATTTGTTTGCGCAAAAACATAACAGTGAGCACGTGTATGAAGAGTGCGAACGCAAATACGAGCGATAGGCAAAGTTATCGATATTTTGCTACAATTTCTATCCTATTTTAATATATTAACATGGTTTAAGTTAATACATATTTACGATTGTGTTAAAATATATGTATGTAGATATTAGTGTGCATTGCAAAAAGCGATATGTATAAATGCCACTTTATAATTTTGCACCTTGACACCTCGACGACAGATCGTTTTACAAAACTGAAATCTCTGAATTTATAATAACTATTATGTTTAATAATAAGCTAGTAAGCTCGCGCATATGTTCAATAGGTTTTCAATTATTATCATTGTATTCAAATGCTTAACAAATTCTGCAAAAAGAATCACAAATATTAAAGCATATCACTTAAATTTAAATTGCGCGCGCAATGCAGCAGCCTTAAACAGCTGATTTCGATGATTAAGAAGAGTGGGAGAGATTATTTGGTGTTGCCGGACTGCAACAAGCTGAGCAAATTTTAGATAATGGCTACTCTTGGCATGAGCAACATCGATTTCAGCGATTGCGATTACGATTACGATTACGATTTACGATTTACATTTTACATTTTAATTAAATTAAATACAATTTATTCAATCGGACCACAAAATCATATTGCTGTCATAAGAAAGATCAGTCGAAAATAAACTTTTTGGTTGTTTGAAAGATATCGACCAAACTAATAGGATATGCATTTGAAATGTTCCTATATATCCTGATAAAATTTGGTTGAAATCGGACCACTATATCATATAGCTGCCATAGGAACGATCAGTCCAAAATCAAGTTTTAGTATGATAAACTTTTTTGTTGTTTGAGGTATCTCAACCAAACTAACAGAATTTTAATCCTGAACGAATTTTAAGATAAAGTACGAAAATTATTGTTGTTTTTAGAGATAAGTCAACCAAACTCACAGATTGAGAATTTGTAATTTGGTTTAAATCGGTTTACTAGATCACATATGTAGATGTAATACGAACAATTAGCCAAAAAGTTAATGCCGCATCATCACACCTTCGGCATGCCTAACGTAGCGCACATACGTAAGACCTATCGGAGAGCTAGGGCACAGGGTATTATACAGTCGAGCACACTCGACTGTAGCCGGCGCCCACTTGTTTTTATATGAAGTTTGACAGGAATTTTTATTTTCTGCGGTGCTGGATACCCGGCTTAAACTAGTATTTTTTCGAAAAAGTCGTAGAGCCAACGTTTCTAGATTTCTGATAGGAAAAAGATTCTCATTCAAACCTTAAAGCTTTTTCAACTCTTTGATAGAAACTGACTTTTCATCTCATTTTGGGAAGGCCACTAAAAATTTCAAATGCAATTATCTATTGATTGCTTGCTTGACTAAATCGGTTAAATAAAACTGGAAATATACTCAAAAATGTCGGAGCAACTTCGAAAGTTAAAAACAAAAATACATATTACACAATACACAGCGACAAGCAGCGCACTTTTCTCCAACAGCCTGCAGAGCATAATTTTGGCCTAGCTCACGCACGAGGGCGCCACCGGAGGAGCGATTGGCCACAGGTTTCTATGCCATTTTAAACTCCTTTTGTTGCAAAAAGAGATGGAAAGAGGCGGAAGCCGAGAAGTTGTTGCTTTAAGAAAAAAAACCTGCATAACGTCTGCTAGTGAATCTTAGGCCCACCAGGCAGTTAACATTTCCACACATGTGTGATCATTCGAATAAGTCGCTGAAATTATTGAATTACAAAACAATAACAACACACATGAATTATGACAATTTATTAAATAGCTCAAGCATGCATGGGAATTAATAGCACATATTTTAACTCATATATTTAACAGGCAGAAGGAGGCGTGGCAGACCCTATAAAATATATATATTCTTGATCAGCATCAACAGCCGAGTCGATATAGCCATGTCTGTCTGTCTGTCTATATTGCAAGCAGATCAAGTTTATTTTAGATTTTGGCCACGCCCACTTTAATGCCCACAAATTAGAAATATCTTAATTAAACAGATAATTTAAAGGATATCTCAACCAATCTAACAGAATATGCATAAAGGATGGTTCTACACATTCTAACCAAGTTTGGTTGAAATTGGTCCCCTTTATCATATAGCTGCCATAGGAACAATCAGTCGAAAATCAAGCTTTAGTATGAACAACTTTTTTGTTTATTGAGATAGCTCAACCAATCTAACAGAATATGCATCTGGGGTGATTTTATACATTCTGACCAAGTTTGGTTGAAATCGGTCCTCTATATCATATAGCTGCCATAAGAACAATGAGTCGAAAATCAAGCATTAGTATGAAAAAGTTTTGTGTTTATAGAGATATCTCAATCAGTTCCACAGCATATACATCTGGGGTGATCTTGTGCATTCTGACCAAGTTTGGTCGAAATCAATCTGCTATATTATATAGCTGCCATAGGAACAATCAGTCGAAAATCAGGCTTTAGTATGAACAACTTTTTTGTTTATTGAGATATCTCAACCAATCTAATAGAATATGCATCTGGGGTTATCTTATACATTCTGACCGAGTTTGGTTCAAATCGGTTTACTCTATCATATAGCTGCACTAAGAACAATCAGTCAAAAATCAAGCTTTAGTATGAAAAACTTTTTTGTTTATTGAGATAGCTCAACCAATCTATAAGAATATGCATCTGGGGTTATCTTATACATTCTGACAGAGATTGGTTGAAATCGGTCCGCTATATCAAATAGCTGCCATAGGAACAATCAGTCGAAAATCAAGCTTTAGTATGAAAAACTTTTTAGTTTTATTTGGTTAAAATCGGTCTACTATATTATAAAGCTGCCATAGGAACGATTGGTCAAAAAAGTATACTGAGTATGCAAATTTTTGTTGTTTCTGGAGATACCCCAATCAGACTCGCAGATTGGGAATTTTCTATTGTCTAATACCTCCTGATACAATGTTTTATATATGTACAGATTTATATTATTTTCTTTTAATCAGGAGTTGCTTTTCCATAGTAAGTACGGGGTCTCCGACAGTCGAGTATGCTCAACTGTAGCACCGCCCACTAGTTAACAATGATATTGATCATACAATAAAGTTGTACTTAACAAAAATGTGCCATGAATTTGAGTTGAGGTGTAGTAAATCTTGGAGAGATAAATCCAGATATAAGACCAATAATGCAAGTTGGCTTCAAGGCACAATAACCTTCAACCTGAAACCGCAGCCGAAGTACTATAAAACCATTTTCTGATTTTTTCTCAAAAACACAGCAAAGATAATGTAAAGATCTACAAAAATTTCAAAAAGTTATTTTGTCAATTTTTTTTTTTTTAATACGAGTTATTTTTTTATACCCTGTGCCCATTGAATATGAACAAAAAGGATATAATGGTATTGTACAATGTATGTAACTGGCAGAAGGAAGCATCTCCGACCCTATAAAGTACATATATAATATTGATGAGGATCAACAGCCGAGTCGATTGAGCCATGTTCTTCTGTCTGTCCATCTGTCCGTGTGTTTGAGCCAAAGGATCTCAGAGACTATAATAGCTAGAGACTTTAAACTTGGCATGTAGGTTCCTGGATACCGGGCGCAGATCAAATTTGTTTTAAAATTTGGATCGGCCCACTATATCATATAGCTGGAACTATCAGTCCAAAATCAAGTTTTAGTATGAAAAATTTTTTTGTTTATTGAGATATCTCAACCAATCTAACAGAATATGCATCTGGGGTTATCTTATACATTCTGACAGAGATTGGTTGAAATCGGTCCTCTATATCAAATAGCTGCCATAGGAAAAGTCAGTCGAAAATCAAGCTTTAGTATGAAAAACTTTTTTGTTTTATTTGGTTGAAATCGGTCTACTATATTATAAAGCTGCCATAGGAACGATTGGACAAAAAAGTATACTGAGTAAGTAAATTTTTGTTGTTTCTGAAGATACCACAATCAGACTCGCAGATTGGGAATTTTCTATTGTCTTTTACCTCCTGATACAATGTTTTATATTATTTTCTTTTAATCAGGAGTTGCTATTCCATAGTAAGTACGGGGTCTCCGACAGTCGAGTATGCTCGACTGTAGTACCGCCCACTAATTTAACTTAAAGACTAAACAAACATCCACTGTTTAATTATAACCAACGCCTCAATTGATTAATATTACATTATGCTAGTCTATTATTTATTAATTTATTACACACATTTATTTATTATTTATATATTTATTTGCATAATTGTTTAATTTATGTTCGTATAATTTATTTTTTTGTTAATTCATCTCTGTCAACTTTATGTCAGCAGCCCCTGGGACCCATTGAACTCTTATTTATTGCTGGAGCGCTAAGTGGTGTGTAGGGTAGAGGTCTGCATGGATGTACTCATTTCTAGCTCCACAGTACTGTACAGTAGTGTAGTGTTCTTAAAACTACTGCACTCATTCTTTGCTGTGCAGTATATTCGATAAACCAGAAAAATATACCACAACATTTTTACTGTTCTCACCCAAAGTGAGTACAGTAAGAGGTTGTACTCTTCGTGAGTGAATACTATATTTGTCCTGTTTTAAAACGTTGTACACCTAGTGTTATTACGAGTACAGCTTGTGTGTGCTATTATACAAGTGTACAGATGAGTTCAGTTCTTTGCAAAACGTCAAAATTAGTTGCAAGATATTGGCAGCTCTGGATAGCAGTGCAGCATCGGAAAGGGCTTTTTCGGTCGCTAAAAACTTAATAACTGAAAAACGCTGAAAAATTGCCACCACTGAAGACATATTGATGTATTAAATAATAAATAATTTTTAACATAAAATAATTAATATAATCACTTTTAATTAAAATTTGTTACACTCTTTATTTTATAATAAATATATTTTAATGGCAAAAATAAACCAATATTCTCTATCTTGTTCTTGCACATGACATACCGGTTCGCTTATGCCGTCAAATGCATCTCTAACAATAACTCACTGTACAGTAAGTAAACTGCACACCAAAACATTGTACAGTGAGTGAACTGCACACCAGCCTTATTGTACTCATTATATGCTGTACAACATGAAAGTGAGTGACAACACTATCTGTCAATACAGGCAATATAACAGTACTCACTCACACTCAATTGAAGCTGTGCAGAAAAAACGGTACCCACTTTCAAAATGAATGATTCAATTGGCCTTGTGGATGCATTCATGCAGAAGTCTAGTGTAGGGTATCTCAGGCAGGTTGTTTTAAATTTTATTTCCCAGAAAGAATAAGAAGAATAATGATATTAAGATTAAGTGAATAAATGTTTGCTATTAAGTCATAATAAAAATTTCTGAGTAAATACCTTTTTATGGATGGAAATGGGCTGACACACTGCTGGAGTGACCAGGAATAGGAGCGATAGGGAGGGCGACGCACGTACTGGCAATCCGTCAGTGCCGAATATTCCATTCTTTTCAAATAGAAACGCCAGAAGAGATGGCCGTGAAGAACTACAGGAACAAATAAATTTTTGTTACCCGACTTTATTAATAATCTGCATGTTTTCAAACTCAAAAAATGACAAAAAATAACGATTTTGTAACATATTAAAATCGCTAGGAACTGAACTACTGGGCCGATCCCAAAACTGTATATATGAGAGCTGTAGAGGATTTGCTGATTTGAGGTTGATTGCTTGCTTGACTAAATCGGTTAAATAAAACTGGAAATATACTCAAAAATGTCGGAGCAACTTCGAAAGTTAAAAACAAAAATACATATTACACAATACACAGCGACAAGCAGCGCACTTTTCTCCAACAGCCTGCAGAGCATAATTTTGGCCTAGCTCACGCACGAGGGCGCCACCGGAGGAGCGATTGGCCACAGGTTTCTATGCCATTTTAAACTCCTTTTGTTGCAAAAAGAGATGGAAAGAGGCGGAAGCCGAGAAGTTGTTGCTTTAAGAAAAAAAACCTGCATAACGTCTGCTAGTGAATCTTAGGCCCACCAGGCAGTTAACATTTCCACACATGTGTGATCATTCGAATAAGTCGCTGAAATTATTGAATTACAAAACAATAACAACACACATGAATTATGACAATTTATTAAATAGCTCAAGCATGCATGGGAATTAATAGCACATATTTTAACTCATATATTTAACAGGCAGAAGGAGGCGTGGCAGACCCTATAAAATATATATATTCTTGATCAGCATCAACAGCCGAGTCGATATAGCCATGTCTGTCTGTCTGTCTATATTGCAAGCAGATCAAGTTTATTTTAGATTTTGGCCACGCCCACTTTAATGCCCACAAATTAGAAATATCTTAATTAAACAGATAATTTAAAGGATATCTCAACCAATCTAACAGAATATGCATAAAGGATGGTTCTACACATTCTAACCAAGTTTGGTTGAAATTGGTCCCCTTTATCATATAGCTGCCATAGGAACAATCAGTCGAAAATCAAGCTTTAGTATGAACAACTTTTTTGTTTATTGAGATAGCTCAACCAATCTAACAGAATATGCATCTGGGGTGATTTTATACATTCTGACCAAGTTTGGTTGAAATCGGTCCTCTATATCATATAGCTGCCATAAGAACAATGAGTCGAAAATCAAGCATTAGTATGAAAAAGTTTTGTGTTTATAGAGATATCTCAATCAGTTCCACAGCATATACATCTGGGGTGATCTTGTACAGTCTGACCGAGTTTGGTTCAAATCGGTTTACTCTATCATATAGCTGCATTAAGAACAATCAACAAGAACAATCTAGGAGAGATAAATCCAGATATAAGACCAATAATGCAAGTTGGCTTCAAGGCACAATAACCTTCAACCTGAAACCGCAGCCGAAGTACTATAAAACCATTTTCTGATTTTTTCTCAAAAACACAGCAAAGATAATGTAAAGATCTACAAAAATTTCAAAAAGTTATTTTGTCAATTTTTTTTTTTTAATATGAGCTATTTTTTTATACCCTGTGCCCATTGAAAATGGTCAAAAAGGATATAATGGTATTGTACAATGTATGTAACTGGCAGAAGGAAGCATCTCCGACCCTATAAAGTACATATATAATATTGATGAGGATCAACAGCCGAGTCGATTGAGCCATGTTCTTCTGTCTGTCCATCTGTCCGTGTGTTTGAGCCAAAGGATCTCAGAAACTATAATAGCTAGAGACTTTAAACTTGGTATGTAGGTTCCTGGATACCGGGCGCAGATCAAATTTGTTTTAAAATTTGGATCGGCCCACTATATCATATAGCTGGAACTATCAGTCCAAAATCAAGTTTTAGTAAGAAAAATTTTTTTGTTTATTGAGATATCTCAACCAATCTAACAGAATATGCATCTGGGGTTATCTTATACATTCTGACCGAGTTTGGTTGAAATCGGTTTACTCTATCATATAGCTGCATTAAGAACAATCAGTCAAAAATCAAGCTTTAGTATGAAAAACTTTTTTGTTTATTGAGATAGCTCAACCAATCTATAAGAATATGCATCTAGGGGTATCTTATACATTCTGACCGAGATTGGTTGAAATCGGTCCTCTATATCAAATAGCTGCCATAGGAAAAGTCAGTCGAAAATCAAGCTTTAGTATGAAAAACTTTTTTGTTTTATTTGGTTGAAATCGGTCTACTATATTATAAAGCTGCCATAGGAACGATTGGACAAAAAAGTATACTGAGTAAGTAAATTTTTGTTGTTTCTGAAGATACCACAATCAGACTCGCAGATTGGGAATTTTCTATTGTCTTTTACCTCCTGATACAATATTTTATGTATGTACAGATTAATATTATTTTCTTTTTATCAGGAGTTGCTATTCCATAGTAAGTACGGGGTCTCCGACAGTCGAGTATGCTCGACTGTAGTACCGCCCACTAATTTAACTTAAAGATTAAACAAACATCCACTGTTTAATTATAACCAACGCCTCAATTGATTAATATTACATTATGCTAGTCTATTATTTATTAATTTATTACACACATTTATTTATTATTTATATATTTATTTGCATAATTGTTTAATTTATGTTCGTATAATTTATTTTTTTGTTAATTCATCTCTGTCAACTTTATGTCAGCAGCCCCTGGGACCCATTGAACTCTTATTTATTGCTGGAGCGCTAAGTGGTGTGTAGGGTAGAGGTCTGCATGGATGTACTCATTTCTAGCTCCACAGTACTGTACAGTAGTGTAGTGTTCTTAAAACTACTGCACTCATTCTTTGCTGTGCAGTATATTCGATAAACCAGAAAAATATACCACAACATTTTTACTGTTCTCACCCAAAGTGAGTACAGTAAGAGGTTGTACTCTTCGTGAGTGAATACTATATTTGTCCTGTTTTAAAACGTTGTACACCTAGTGTTATTACGAGTACAGCTTGTGTGTGCTATTATACAAGTGTACAGATGAGTTCAGTTCTTTGCAAAACGTCAAAATTAGTTGCAAGATATTGGCAGCTCTGGATAGCAGTGCAGCATCGGAAAGGGCTTTTTCGGTCGCTAAAAACTTAATAACTGAAAAACGCTGAAAAATTGCCACCACTGAAGACATATTGATGTATTAAATAATAAATCATTTTTAACATAAAATAATTAATATAATCACTTTTAATTAAAATTTGTTACACTCTTTATTTTATAATAAATATATTTTAATGGCAAAAATAAACCAATATTCTCTATCTTGTTCTTGCACATGACATACCGGTTCGCTTATGCCGTCAAATGCATCTCTAACAATAACTCACTGTACAGTAAGTAAACTGCACACCAAAACATTGTACAGTGAGTGAACTGCACACCAGCCTTATTGTACTCATTATATGCTGTACAACATGAAAGTGAGTGACAACACTATCTGTCAATACAGGCAATATAACAGTACTCACTCACACTCAATTGAAGCTGTGCAGAAAAAACGGTACCCACTTTCAAAATGAATGATTCAATTGGCCTTGTGGATGCATTCATGCAGAAGTCTAGTGTAGGGTATCTCAGGCAGGTTGTTTTAAATTTTATTTCCCAGAAAGAATAAGAAGAATAATGATATTAAGATTAAGTGAATAAATGTTTGCTATTAAGTCATAATAAAAATTTCTGAGTAAATACCTTTTTATGGATGGAAATGGGCTGACACACTGCTGGAGTGACCAGGAATAGGAGCGATAGGGAGGGCGACGCACGTACTGGCAATCCGTCAGTGCCGAATATTCCATTCTTTTCAAATAGAAACGCCAGAAGAGATGGCCGTGAAGAACTACAGGAACAAATAAATTTTTGTTACCCGACTATTCGCTTATAGAGGGTCGTGTCCATCCCTGGAAGATCCGAGAGCTAGCAATCGATAATCGGCGTTATTTCTCGCAAGACGGTGAACATTTTAAATTTAAGACCATCATAATAAACAATGGGGATCCGCCCCCTGCTCGCTTCGCTTGCGAGGAGGTGCGGCTACAGTCGCACATTCGTACCCTGATATAGCCAGACAGAGACAGTAATAGTCGAGGGCCAAGGCTGATGATTGTATGTGTGCATCTAACAATAAGTATGCGCATAAGTATGGATTGCATGTGTCGAATTGAGAAAATTTTCAACATTGCATTGCCTCTTCTTTGATGTCAATATGATTTTGAATGCTAACTCTCATACCCTGTAAATGTTACATTTCTAATATAAAATTTTTTAGGAGAATAAAATATTTATAACTGAAATAACAAATTATTTTTTTTACTTAATCATCAACCATAATAAATTAATTTATTTTTCGATGTTCTCATGATAAAAATAATGAGAATAACAATTTTTGAGGGTAAAGGGTATTTCATAGTGATCATGTTTTTGATTTGGAAAGCTGTGCAAGCTACGAGCTCGGCCAGTCGACTGAAGCGGCCGCAAAAATACATCAGGTCCCCGTTGAAATTTTCTCAGGTGGACTCAATCTCAAGACTTCTGCATGTGCCATTTCGTTTGTATGGGATGAGTTCTCAATAGGTTATTTGCTTAAGCGTCCGTCAGACGACCGTTTTTTAACCGACACTTTTTGTTGAAAAGCTGTCGGTGTCGTGTGAACATGCGAAATTTTAAAGCGGCGGTGAAAAACCGACGCTCACCAATGCAAATAGAACGTTCTACTCCATCGGTTTTTTGCGTAAGATAGCAACGGTTCGCCAGCAACGAAACGGAACTTGGTTCATGAGTCGGAACCAGTTATGAATTTTATCATTTTAAAATGTTTTTCGAAACTTAATCAATAAAGTAATGATGCAGAATTGTAGAAAATTGATTTATTTATAGTTTTTAGCAATATTATGGCAATTTTAGACTTTAAACTGAGTGAAACAAGTGAAGATAAAAACTGAAAAAGATTACATTTTCACCATTTCTTAAATATCTAAGCTCAGGAGGGTTGCCCCCGAAAACCGCTTGAACACGATTAAAGCGTGCAGTTTCACCTTTCTAATGATATCATTTTTAAAAAAAGTTTTCAGAACGTTTTTCAGATATTTTGGAAAGAGCGCAGCTACCTCGTTAAAAGTCCCATACAAAATGTACTGCCTAACTATTTGTCTTATTATCAAACCTTAATATCTTTTCTCAGGAAGGGTGCCCAATAACGCGGCACATAACAAATAAAAGCTATTGCAATTAAATTTAGAGAAAGTTATCAGACAGTTTTTTAGAAAATTAATTAATTGTAAATTAACCCCAAAAAGTTCACGAGCAAGTTCAATCGAGCTGGTAGCTCCAATGTGAGCTGAACTACTACTCAACAGAAAGCTCGTTGATATGGAGCGGATTATATTTGCCTTACTCTTTTCGTTGCTAGCTTTTTACTTAATTCTGACTGCTTGCCCCCAGATGCACGGTATGGGAGAATATAGGCCCCAATTTTACAAACATTTTAAGGTGCCTGTCATCAATTTCTATCAGACAGTTTTTGAGAAATTTGCATTTTTGTATATTCTCTATTTTGGCTGAAACAATATGGCAGCATTTGTACATAAACGAAAAATGTGGCAGCTTTTTCGTATGAAACAAAAAATCGGGGCTAGCTTTTTACTCAATTCTGACTGCTTGCCCCCAGATGCACGGTATGGGAGAATATAGGCCCCAATTTTACAAACATTTTGAGGTGTCATCAATTTCTATCAGACAGTTTTTGAGAAATTTGCATTTTTGTATATTCTCCATTTTGGCTGAAACAATGTGGCAGCATTTGTACATAAACGAAAAATGTGGCAGCTTTTTCGTATCAAACAAAAAATCGGTGCTAGCTTTTTACTCAATTCTGACTGCTTGCCCCCAGATGCACGGTATGGGAGAATATAGGCCCCAATTTTAAAAACATTTTGAGGTGCCTGTCATAAATTTCTATCAGACAGCTTTTGAGAAATTTACAATTTTGATATTTTCCATTTAACATACATAAAGCAACGTGGCAGCATTGTGCATGTACATATGTAAATAAAGGCTGCCTGACTGATGCACATAATCGTGATCATTTCACTTTTTATACCCGTGCCCATTGAAAATGGTCAAAAAGGGTATAATGGTTTTGTGCAATGTATGTAACAGGCGGAAGGAAACATCTCCGACCCTATAAAGTATATATATTCTTGATCAGCATCAAAAGCCGAGTCGATTGAGCCATGACCGTCTGTCTGTCCGTCTGTTTGAGTCAAAGGTTCACAGAGACTATAAAAGCTAGAGACTTCAAATTGGGTATGTAGGTTGCTGGATAGCGGGCGCAGATCAAGTTTGTTTTAAATTTCAGATGCTTTCAGACGCGATCTTTAATAAAACACTTCTTAATTAAACGGGAAGATAAGAAGTAAGCTAATTTAATGACCCTGAAAGTTTTAAAGTTGACTATTAAATAGAGATATCTTCTCTTCAAATTTGCTTTTAATTCACATAAATCAAAATCATAGACATAGACAAGTGCGAGCGAGATATGCACATTTGTTTGTGCAAAAACATAACAGTGAGCACGTGTACGAAGAGTGCGAACGCAAATACGAGCAATAGGCATAATTATCGATATCATTTGGGTACAATTTCTATCATATTTTAATATATTAACATGGTTTAAGTTAATACATATTTACGATTGTGTTAAAATATATGTATGTAGATATTAGTATGATGCCACTTTATAATTTTGCACCTCGACAAAAGCTGAGCTGCAGGAGAGACGACAGATCATTTAACAACACTAGTAAGCTCGCACATATGTTCAATAGGTTTTCATTTATTATCATTGTATTCATATGCTTAACAAATCCTGCAAAAAGAATCACAAATATTAAAGCATTGCATTTAAATTTAAATTCCGCGCGCAATGCAGCAGCCTTTAACAGCTGATATCGATGAATAAGAAGAGTGGGAGAGATTACTTGGTGTTGCCGGACTTCAACAAGCTGAGCAAATTTTAGTTGATGGCTACTTTTGGCATTAGCAATTTACTATTTTAATTAAATTAAATACAATTTATTCAATCGGACCACTATATCATATTGCTGGCATAGGAACGATCAGTCGAAAATAAACTTTTTTGTTGTTTGAAAGATCTCGATCAAACTAATAGGATATGCATTTGGGATGGTCCTATATATCCTGATAAAATTTGGTTGAAGTCGGACCACTATGACATATAGCTGCCATAGGAACGATCAGACCAAAATCAAGTTTTAGTATGATAAACTTTTTTGTTGTTTGAGGTTTCTCAACCACACTAACAGAATACGCATTTGGGATGGTATTTTACATCCTGACCAAGTTTGATTGAAATCTGATATCAAATAGCTGCAATGGGAACGAATTTTACGATAAAGTACGAAAATTATTGTTGTTTTTAGAGATAAGGCAACCAAACTCACAGATTCAGAATTTGTAATTTGGTTTAAATCGGTTCACTAGATCACATAGATGTAATTCGAACAATAAGCCAAAAAATTAATGCCGCATCATCACACCTTCGGCATGCCTAACGTAGCGCACATACGTATGACCTACCGGAGAGCCAGAGCACAGGGTATTCTACAGTCGAGCACGCTCGACTGTAGCCGGAGTCCCCTTGTTTTTTTTATTTTTGTGACAATTGCAGCAACAGCCATTTTTAACCATTTCTCGCAGTGGAATAAATAAGAAACGCGTGCATAACCTCCCAGATCAACGTACAGGTGCGACTGATTTTTCTCTGTTGGTTGCGCTTGTGTACCGTATGAGTATTGGTAAGTGTGCTTACCACCATTGCCCAACACTAGTGGAAAGAGTCGAACTTTCTGAGCTCTACTCTTGGACAACAGACACCAAAATAATAAAATTGATTAAAAACTCACATCTATCAGATATATTAGTTTTTTTAAAAAATTCGAAATTTTTCGTATGAAATTGAAGGATTTATTTAGTATATAAAAAATGATTCGATCTAAGTCAAAAATGCGCCACTTTCTTCCATTTTGAATGTAATGTTACTATACCTCTCTCATAGAAATTCTGGTCCTTATGATCAAAAAACTGTAGCAAACAATTTTCGTAAGCTTCTCTTGAAGCGAACTTTTCTAGTTCGAACTAGTTCGTCATAGACAGGAACAGGTGGTAATAACTTGGTGCTAAGTCCGGACTCCGGACTATATGGTGGATGCATAAGAACCTCCCAATCGAACTCCCGGAGCTTCTGACGAGTAACTGAAGACGTGTGTGGACTGATGAAAGACAAAGCTCACATTAAATGATTCCCTGCCAGTCCCACCAATCACAGAGCAAAACCTTTCTGGCAAATTACCGGAACAGAATCGACGAAACCGAAATAGCGCATGGTTGGCTGTTTCATTATCAGGATCATAAGCACTGTTCAAATTTTCACCCCTCTGATTTAAATTTTCGCCTTATTCGAAGAAAAACTGTAAAATGTAGCGTATTTTCTCTTTGCAAGGGTCCATCTTTGACACGTGCGCAAATGAAAACAATTCAATCAAAAGCAAAACTGCCAAAGAAGCTTTTTTAGTACTAACTGTTGTGGCGGCTTCTAACGACATAATGCAGAAACTAAGAAAATATCAGTCAACGATAAGCCATCCTAGAAGGGCAGGAAGCAATCGAACATTATTACAAATCAATCTTCCTAAATACGACATACAGAATTTGTAATTTTTGTAAACTTTCTAAGAGACAATAAAATATATTACACAATATACATAACAAAGTGGTTTTAAGTAATCATACTGTTGTGGCAACCCTACATACTGCAACCCTGATAGCACACCAAAGTCTTAAATAAAGAATTAATCCATATTAATCCGCGCATTTGTTATTTATTCTGATATTAACTAATACATGGTCAACAGCAAGGGCATAAAATCACCAGAGGACCGTATATGCGCAATTTTAAATTTTCCTCAGCCGCAAACAATCTGCGAATTAGGTCGTTTTCTGGGAATTTTAAACTACTACCGTCGTTGCATCCCTCATGCTTCACGAATACAGGCTCCTTTAAACGATTTAACAATTCACTAATACCCGAAAAAATTTCTGTACCGGATCATCGGTTCGAGCATGTGCATTTGGACATTGTAAACATGCCACTAGTAGACGGTTACAGATATTGTTTGACAATGATCGACCGTTTCTCTCGCTGGCCGGAAGCAGTTCCTCTTCGGGATATGACTGCTGAAACTGTCTGCAGAGCCGTTTGGAATTTCTGGATAGCACGCTTTGGTTGTCCGAAGATAATCACAACCGACCAGGGTACGTACTTTGAATCTGCTTTCTTCAAATCGCTAGCAAATTTAGTTGGAAGCGAACATATCCACACAACTCCATATCACCCGCAATCAAATGACATGATTGAGCGAAGGGATAGATCATTAAAAGCTGCACTTATGTGCGACCCTGACACGCTTTGGTTGAAGTTCCTTCCAACCGCTCATGAAGATCTACAAGCTACAGCTGCTGAGGTGCTATACGGATGCACACTTCATCTTCCGAACGAATATTTCGAAGACTTGGATTCGCCTCCGAGACCCACTGAATTCGTTGGTGAATTTCGCACTGCAAACGCTGATGTCCACGCCCACAGCGCATCACAACAAACCGAAACTCAACCCTGATAGCAAGATGATTAACGGCAGCCAACTTCACTCAATTCCAAGAAGCGCAACTTTAAGTACTGAATCAAAAAAGCACACCACGGTTTTAAATAAAGAATTAATCCATATTAATCCGCGCATTTGTTATTTATTCTGATATTAACCTGTTGTAAATCAATGAAAGAAAAACTAAGCCAGGTACAGATCAATAAAGCCATCTATTGAGAAAATAATGGATAACATTTTACTACACCTATTATATTCAAGTTATTTGATTAAGCAATATACGCAAGAAGAATTTCACTACGATCAGCATGCCGATTCTATATAGGAAAAAAATCACTTTTTATATATTTTTGCCCATTTTCTGAAAAATGGAATTTCAAAATTGACAGTTTGTATTCTAGCGACTACTCTAGGTAAGATAGTAAGATTGTAACGTAAACCATTTAATACATATAAATATATTGAATGTTTAATTTAAAACCAGTTTTTTAAGCTGAGTAAAGTAACGTGCGACACTATGGGTTCACGGCGTTTGCTAAAAAACTTTTTTGGTTATTTCTGCATTTTATTATTCTCAGCATTCTTTTAGACATTGGATTTTGTTTGCTTTATTATGCATGATTCGCTAAAAATTACAAATGAAATAGAAAATTTAAAAGTAATTTCCATTTTGTGTAGCTTGCGCTACAAAACTTTGCGAGCAATTATTTTACAAAAAATAACTATAACGAAATTATATTTTATGCAATTCGTACAGTACATTTAAATCCCTCTAAACACTATTTAAAAGTTGACGGTATATCTTTTAAAAGCCAAAAAATTTGTATATTTAAATCTAAAAAAATATACGAATGTTATGTGTGTCTTTATTCTTTTTATGTCTATTATTTACATAATTCACAACTAGAAATAGGAACGGGCATTCTTTTCTAGACCCAGTTCAGCCCGAGAACTAAACCAAATTTTGGGGCCCGACCGGCTAATATTTCAAAAGGTCTGACCAGGCCTTTGCAGGTGCATTTTATCTAAGAAATGTATGGGGTAAAATGTAGTTTTAGGCTGATATTATTGTGATAGTGAATTAACGTAGCCTATTTTTAAACCGGTTGTTAATTTTCCAATCTGCCTTAAATTTAGTAATTTGCCAAAGAATTATTTTCTTTTGACAATTTATTTTGGACAATTGCTCGTTTTCAAGGTAATTAAAAAAACCAAGGTATTCGCACGCGACTCAAACAGAAGTCGATTTTACGGCGACCAGTTTTATCACTGATTTCAGCGAAACCTGCAAGAATATTTAAATGCGGCCAATTTTAAAATGAAATGCATTGATTTATCTTAATAATATTTTATATTTTATTTAAAAATATTCAGTAGTTTATTTTATATTTAATTTCAATCAGTGTCGCACGCGACATGTCGCAATCATCTTTTCATGTTACAATCTTACTATCTTACTTAGTGTAATCGTTAGAATACAAACGGTCCATTATGAAAGTAAATTTTTAAGAAAATGGGAAAAATATAGAAAAAGTGAATTTATTTCAACGTAGAATCGATATGCCCATCCTAGTGAATTGCTTTTACCGTATGTTGCTTAAATAAATATATTAAATACATTTCTGGAAGAAAATTTCAATGGATGCGAATTTTTGACCAATTTAACGTTTTTGACTGCGATTGACATCTCTGTGAAATTGCCCATATATAAAACTCATTGTCCTGATTCATTGACTCACTGACATAGAATCAACGTGTAGGCCAAACCGCTAAAGATAGAAAGCTGAAATTTTTCACAACATAGCTGACACAATTTTATCGTGCAATAAGACAGCGTTTTGCGAATTTCGACATGTAAGGGTCAAAGGTAACTGAATTGCTTAGTATGAAAAACTTTTTTGTCTCTTAAGATATCTTAACCAAACTCACAGACTGTATATATGGGACTGTATATATGCCTGTTACATCATGACCGAATTTGGTCGAAGTCGGACGACTATATCATAATGCTGCCATAGGAACAATCGGATGCAGATAAACTTTTTTGTTTTTTAAGTTATCCTAAGCAAACTCATAAATTGTATGTTTGAGTCTGTCTCTTACATCATGACCAAATTTTATTTAAATCGTATTACTATATCATATACTGCCATACAAACAATCGGATGGAAATTAACATTTAATACTAAAAACTTTTTTGTTTCTTGAGATATCTCAACAAAACTCAAAATTTTAAAATTGTGATTCAGTATAATCTTAAAAACCGGACAACTAAAGACCAACCTTTCAATTCTGCGAGCGGAGCGAGCCTGGGGTTGGCGAGCGAAGGGAGCAGAGGGCGAAGCCCCCTATTTATTGTAAAATAAATTGATGAAGTCGAACTTATGATATTGTTATTGTACACACATTTGGTAATTGTCCCAATAACGAAAACGTAAAATAAAAATTCCTGGCATTGTTTTTTTTATATGAAGTTTGACAGGAATTTATATTCCGTGGTGCTGCTTGTGTCCATATTTCAAAAAGTGCATGGTCACTCTGTAGAATCAACTGTGTATTTGGCTTAATTTTTCACTAGACACTCCCGAATCAGCTCCTGTGAATCAGCTGTTCTCTCAGTCTACAAACGCAATCGATAGTCAATTTTTCGATATAATTTGTGGATTTCCTTTACGTTGCTGGATACTCAAGAAAGGAAAACGTAAAATAAAAATTCCTGGCACAGTTTTTATACCCGTGCCCATTGAAAATGGTCAAAAGGGTATAATGGTTTTGTGCAATGTATGTAACAGGCAGAAGGAAGCATCTCCGACCCTATAAAGTATATATATTCTTGATCAGCATCAATAGCCGAGTCGATTGAGCCATGTCCGTCTGTCTGTCCGTCTGTCCGTCCGTCTGTTTGAGTCAAAGGATCTCAGAAACTATAAAAGCTAGAGACTTCAAATTTGGTATGAAGGTTGCTGGATAGCGGGCGCAGATCAAGTTTGTTTTAAATTTTAGATGCCACGCCTCTTTCGCCTGCCAATCGCAAAAAACGATTATCAGACGCGATCTTTAATAAAAACACTTCTTATTAAACAGGAAGATAAGAAGTAAGCCAATTTAATGACCCTGAAAGTTTCAAAGCGATTGACTATTAAATAGAGAAGATATTTCAAATTTGCTTTTAATTCACATAAATCAAAATCATAGACATAGGCAAGTGCGAGCGAGATAGCATATGCACATTTGTTTGCGCAAAAACATAACAGTGAGCACGTGTACGAAGAGTGCGAACGCAAATACGAGCGATAGGCAAAGTTATCGATATTTGGCTACAATTTCTATCCTATTTTAATATATTAACATGGTTTAAGTTAATACATATTTAAGATTGTGTTAAAATATATGTATGTAGATATTAGTATGCATTGCAAAAAGCGATATGTATAAATGCCACTTTATAATTTTGCACCTTGACACCTCGACGACAGATCGTTTTACAACACTGAAATCTCTGAATTTATAATAATTATTATGTTTAATAATAAGCTAGTAAGCTCGCACATATGCTCAATAGGTTTTCAATTATTATCATTGTATTCAAATGCTTAACAAATTCTGCAAAAAGAATCACAAATATTAAAGCATAGCACTTAAATTTAAATTGCGCGCGCAATGCAGCAGCCTTAAACAGCTGATTTCGATGATTAAGAAGAGTGGGAGAGATTTTTTGGTGTTGCCGGACTTCAACAAGCTGAGCAAATTTTAGATAATGGCTACTCTTGGCATGAGCAACATCGATTTCAGCGATTACGATTACGATTACGATTTAAGATTTACTATTTTAATTAAATTAAATACAATTTATTCAATCGGACCACAATATCATATTGCTGTCATAAGGAAGATCAGTCGAAAATAAACTTTTTGGTTGTTTGAAAGATCTCGACCAAACTAATAGGATATGCATTTGAAATGGTCCTATATATCCTGATAAAATTTGGTTGAAATCGGACCACTTTATCATATAGCTGCCATAGGAACGATCAGTCCAAAATCAAGTTTTAGTATGATAAACTTTTTTGTTGTTTGAGGTGTCTCAACCAAACTAACAGAATACGCATTTGGGATGGTATTCTACATCCTGAATAAATTTGGTTGAAATCTGATATCAAATAGCTGCCATAGGAACGAATTTTAAGATAAAGTACGAAAATTTTTGATGTTTTTAGAGATAAGTCAACCAAACTCACAGATTGAGAATTTGTAATTTGGTTTAAATCGGTTCACTAGATCACATATGTCGATGTAATACGAACAATTAGCCAAAAAGTTAATGCCGCATCATCACACCTTCGGCATGCCTAACGTAGCGCACCTACGTGTGACCTATCGGAGAGCTAGGGCACACTCGACTGTTGCATGCGCCCACTTGTTTTTATATGAAGTTTGACAGGAACTTTTATTTTCCACGTTGCTAGATACCTGGCTTTATGTAAAAAAAAAATAAAATGGTCGATGAACCACAAGTTATGCTTCGTATAAACGTAGTAATTGCAAAAGTAAAATTTAGCGTTTTTCCAAAAATCGATTAATTGCTTGGTATAGATAAATTTTGATATATCGATAGATGCTTACATCTCTAACAATATAGTTTATTTGGTTAATTTATTTCAATTCACATCAGAAAATGTTTGCAAATTTGAAGACATTTCGGAATGTTTTGGCGAGTGGAAGAGCAGTAAAATCTATAAATTCGAACCCAAAAATAATCAATAGAAAAAGTCACGTGTAAGCATAAGTAATTTTAATATTGATAACAAATGTTATATAATACAATCCACATAAATGAACATTTCTTTATAAATGGGAATATTTTAGTGTATCTTACCGAAGCGCACCTCCGCCCCATTCAAAGGCTACCAAAATTGGAGCTGTCGCTGTTGGTGGGGCTATGTGGTGGTGGGTAATTTGGCACTTATGGCATGAACCTGATCATATTACGGTTGGTATAAGGATGATAAACATACATATATCTAAAACAATGAATATTTACGTTTACTTACAGGGAGAGTTTGACTATCCCGATGCTTCAAAGTGGACTAATGCTCAATTGGGTATTCCTCGTGATGATATGTAATGTAGGCTGTAATTGAATTCAACTAATATCAATAAAAACTTACGCAGTTTAAAGTGTTACGTTGAATAGAAACGCTAACAATGATGCTGTAAAGTGATCAAATAATTGTGACTCCTGATTTAGACGACACAGCTAATTTAACTAGTATTTAATTTAAAAAAAAATAAATATTTTTATAGGTAGGTAAAACCAGCAATGGCCTCCACGAGTCCCTGTATAGCGTGCGTCTTTTCCAGTTGGTGACAGACGGATAGATCTATGGAATTTGTTTAAAATATATGTACCTTTTATTACTTTGGACGGCAGACGATGAAAGTATCACGAAGGGTCCGAAAGGCAACTATCAATATTTCTATGTATATCCAATATTTGTATGACTATCCGATCAGAGTTATATACCGATAGAAAGGAATGCAATTACCTAACAATGGAGCATAACTACTAGACTTTTGGTATCTCACATGGTTCATATGATAAGGAGGAGTAAGTGGATGGATCAAAATTCAAATGATTGCAGCGGATGGAGCCTTTTGCTTACATTTTTAGTTATTCTTGTACAAAATATACGTCAAATGTTACCCCGATCATCTCAATCCAACTATTGGCTCAAAAGATATTAAAATTTGTAGTGACCTATCCAAAATGATATAAAATGTCAGTCCCCTTTTTTTTTCTTTTGTATTATAAGAATTGGGGTATCTTTGCTGTTTTGCTTTGGACTTATTTCTTATCATAAACCTACGACATTTTTAAATACCTCTAGTTTGGCGGGAAAACACTATCATTCTCTAAAATTGACCTCCACGGTTTTCAAACGAAATAATGTGTTCAATATCTCCTTTGAAAGGTATTTTTAAGGGCACTGAGGCTTCCCTCAACACATTTTCATACCCTGAACTGGTATATTAAGTTTGTTCAAAGTAAGTATCTCCGACTCCATAAAGTATATATATTCTTGATCGGCACCAACAGCCGAGTAGATATACCCTTGTCCGTGTAAACAAAAGGATCTCAGTGATGGTAAGGGCTAGGACCCTCAAATTTGAAGTGTAGACTCGCCATTAAGTCAGGCAACTCGAGTTTTTGTTGAAATTTCGCAACACCCACTGTGGGGGGCGTAATTCGAAAAAACTGGACATCACCTTTAATTTAGGGTTTTAGGTTAAATCTTTAATTTTTTTTATGCCAACGGGTGTAGGATCATGACCAGCAACTAATCACCAACTTTCAACAGGATGGGTTCATAAATAGTAAAGATACTAACAAGTTTGTGGCAACAAGGAAATAGAATTAAAATGATTAAATAATTCATTTTATATTTACTCTGCCAGAATGTACACATGTATGTATATCGAGTTAGCCAGCATCCGCCTAGACGGCACAGTGGTCGAAGTGATGAGTGGGCGGCATGCTAAACATGAGGCGCGGGTTGGAGTCCGGGCGGTGCGTGCAGGATTTTATATTTTTCGTTTGTTTAAATTGTCTGTTTGAATTTATGTATAACACTTTTGCCAGCGTAAATACCATTAAACCCGTGCGTTAGAGGTCGTGGGTCCGAGTAAAATTTAATTATATTTTAACTTCTAAATAAACCTCGATACAAGGTAAAAGTCTAGTGACGAAAACAATTCTGATATCCAATTTTGTGACAAACTATATTAAATTGTATATATAACTTATACTAAAAAAAAACGTTTTGCGTCCGGCACATTGCGCAATAAAGTGCCAGTCCTTCTAACCTAAAAAAAAAATAATTTTTTTGAGCAGTGCAGAATGCCAAACTTTTTTTTTTAGTATAAGTTATGTATTCAATTTAATATCGATTGATATATAAAGAGGTTTTTTTTAGAAGATATCAGAAATTTTTGAAATAGCCTATTTGGTATAGGTCTCAGTACCATTAAAAGAAACAAATTCGACCATAATGTTAAAGATAATAGAAAATTCCCAATCTGTGAGTTGATTGAGATATCTCCAGAAACAAAACAAAAATGCATACTAAATCTTAATTTTCGATTAATCGTTCCTATGGCAACTATATTTTATAGTAGACCGATGTAAAACAAATTTGGTCATGTATATTATGTCAGATTGGTTAAGATATCTCAAACAACAAAAAAGTTTTTCGTTTTAAAAATTATTTTTGACTGATCCTTCATATGGCAGGTATATGATATAGTGCTCCGATTTCAACCAAATTTGGTCGGGATGTATGGAACCATCTCTGATGCTTATTCTGACAGTTTGGTTGAGATATCTTAAAGAGCGAAAAAGTTTTTCGTACTAAATCCCTTTTAGATCATTTTTAATGGGCACAGGGTTTAAAATTATAAGAGGTTTATTTAACAGGTAATATCTTCCAAACACACCAGAGAAAACGGTATGTGTCATACATAAAAAAACGCGAAATTGTTCATCGTACCCCACGTATTGGTGGTGGTGTGCTTATTGCTATTGATGCTGATTATGACATAAGGAAGTAGTAATTACCAATTGTTCTACTAATATTGAATTTGTGGCTGTCAAAATTAGTATTAGTGGCATTAATGTTTATATTACATGTTCTTATATTCCTCCTTCTTCAGACAACTCAATCTATTCTCTGCATGCTGCTGATATTCATTCTGTTCTATCTAGGATCTCTGATCGTGATTTTCTTGTTGTTCTTGGTGATTTCAATATTGCCGGAACACATTGGATTTCTTGTCCCGACTCATACGTTCTGACTTCCACGACCCAACATGATTTTCTGGACAGTGTTTTTGGGATGTCATTGTGTCAGATCAATGATATTCCGAATTCATTGAACAGGATGCTCGATCTTATTTTTGTTTTGGATCCCTCTTTTTATCTATCTCTCGTACTAATCCTATCTCTTTTCCTGAAGACCACTATCATCGGACTTTGGAGGTGTTGATGGACTTACCAGTCCGTAAGGTTAGTTTGTGTGGTAGGCCGACAAAGAATGTTCGTCAATTTCGGAAAACCGATTTTTCTAGACTTTCTCAACTCTTATTTCTGACTGACTGGTCCCGGCTGTACGGGTGCAGGGATTTGGACAGTGCAATATCGATTTTTTATTCAACTTTAAACTCTTTACTTCATTTATGTGTTCCGTTGTGTGCTCCAAACAGATCTAACAAACCTGTTTGGTATGCAAAGGAATTAACTAACATAAAAAATAGGAAATCAAGATTGTATAAGAAATTCAAGAAAACTGGCTCTTTCTTGGATCTTTATCGATATCTGACTGCACGTTACAATTTTTCTGTTCTGAATAACCACTGCTATGAAGATGACCTTAGAGGTTGCAAATTGCAGTTTCAAACGGATCCGAAAAAGTTTTATTCATTTGTCAATTCTAAGCGAAGATCATCAACACTTCCATCTACCGTGTTTTTTGAAAATAAGACCGCTTGCTCTGATCAGGCTATGGCCGATTTATTTGCGGAATTTTTCTAAACAACATATAGCGTTCAGGTTTATCGATCGGGTTCGCCTTATCACTACCGTGTAAATACCTCTAATTGTATTTTTGGCCCTTTAATCACTGAAAGCACGCTTTTAAATGATCTAAAGGCTGTAAAACCGGAATTTTCACCGGGACCTGACGGAGTACCAGGATGTGCTCTTAGGTACTGCGCTGAAGGTCTTTTGAAACCACTGTATAACTTATTTAAACTTTCTGTGGAGTTATGTTCTTTCCCTAGAATATGGAAAGAATCATTTATTATTCCTTTACTTAAAAAAGGAAACAAGTTTGATGTCACTAACTATAGAGGTATATCTAAGTTGTCTGCTATACCTAAAACTTTTGAGAAATTGATAACTACTCAGCTGCAATATTTTTGTAGATCTATAATTTCACTCTGCCAGCATGGGTTTGTGAAATATAGATCTACTACCACTTACTTATTGGAATTTACCTCATTTGTTATACATGGATTTTAAAATAAAATGCAAACGGATGTTATTTACACTGATTTTAGTAAAGCATTTGACTCAGTTAATCACCATATTTTATTGCCTTAGCTCCATCTTTTAGGTTTACCAAATAACCTAATTCTTTGGATTGCAAGCTATTTAAATTTAAGAACCCAAAAAGTCTACTTTAATGGTTTAGTATCTAAACCTGTTCAAGTTTTTTCTGGAGTACCACAAGGAAGTCATCTTGGCACCTTGTTATTTACGCTTTTTATAAATGACCTGCCTTCCGTAAAAAATCAGTCTCGCATTCTGATGTATGCCAATGATGTTAAACTATGTATGTCGGCCACTGACAATCTTCTTGGTGTCAGGCTGCAAACTAATCTTGACAGTTTTCAGACATGGTGTAAAGTAAACTTATTAAATCTTAATTGTAGTAAATGTAAAGTAATGTCGTTTAGTAGGCGAACCCCCTTTTTACTTAATTATGTTCCTAATTGCAAGCCGCTTGAACGTATAATGTCGGTTACTGATTTGGGTATTCTTCTGGATCCAAAGTTGAAGTTTGACAAGCTTGTTACCTCTATTGCTAATCGTGCCTTTGGCGTTTTGGGTTTCATAAAGCGTTGGTCGAAAGAATTTGACGATCCCTATATTACCAAATGGCTTTATACTTCACTTGTTCGACCTATTCTGGAATATGGGTCTTGTATATGGAATCCCCAATATAGGACAGAATAGGATCGGTACAAAAACAATTTCTGATCTTCGCCCTCCGGGGTCTTAGCTGGAATACTAGCATTCGCTTGCCTTCTTACCGAAGTAGTCTTCTATTGTTAAATCTGCCCTCTCTTTCTGATCGGAGAATAATGCTTGGTGTAGTCTTCCTAACATAAACTAATTAATGGTGAAATTGATTCGTCTGAATTAATTAGACAAATTAGTTTTGCTGTCCCGATCAGAACTTTTAGAAATTTTCTTCCTCTTTCTCTTCACTCTTGTAGTACTAACTATGCTATCCATAACCCTTTCCGAGTTCTATGCTCTAATTATAACCGTCTATCTCTTATTATATCAAATAATACGTCCATTCCTTCTCTTAACGCTTTAATAATTTCCCACTTAGCTAGATTGTAGTAATTTAATTTTAATGTTTTTGTATTTGAAACTAGTTTTAGTACTATGTTTAACTGTCTTTGTCTTTGTCTTTGCACGTGCTTGGTATCGTTTGGGCCACTTGAGTGTACTACTCGCTGTGTACATCAACGTCCAAATAAATTGAAACAAAAAAATCTCAAACAGAAGAAAAGTTTTTCCTACTCATTCCACCCATTTTGTCCATTTACAATGAGCACAGGGTATACAAATTATAAGGAGATTTGATAACAGGTAATATCTTCTAAACACTCCCGTTATGTATCATACATCAAAAACGCGAAATTGTTCATACTAAAACATATTAAAAATTAAAAAAAAATCGTTTGCGGTGTTTTTTTTTAAATTGTCAAAATGTGGGATAAATAAAGCCTTTTCACCTGTAGCCATTTACCTATATGCGTTAGAAAAAAAGTCTAAAAAAGGCATGCCTAAAAGCCCTTAAGAAAATCTTTCCAACGATATATAGAACATATCTGTAGCTTCTATCGTTTGGATACTCTGGGGGTGTCAATTTTAGCGGGTTTTAGCGATTTCCCGCTAATCTAGCGATTTTTCGAAAAAGTCGTAAAACAAACGTTTCTAATTTTTTTTATGGGGAATAGATCCTGAAACTAACAAACAAACAAACAAACAAATAAACAAAACGGAGGACTTTATTTTCATCTCATTTTAAGAAGGCGTCTAAATTTCTCAAATTTAGTTATCTTTCGAACCAGTAGTCGGAATTTGATGATCGAGGTGTCATTCGAGGCGTATTTTTGATTATAATAATAATAAAAAGCGCCAAACTTTTTTTTAATAATAAGTTATATATTTAATTTAATATCGTTCATCACAAAATTGGATATCAGAAATTTTGGGGCATGGAAATGTTTTCGTCACTAGAATTTTACCTCGTTAAGAGGTTTTTTTTAGAAGATATCAGACGTTTTTGAATTTGCCATCATTCAATGCTTGGGAATTTAGATAGTTAGGCAATTCGTAACATCTTGCCGAATCGAATTTTCACAGATATGTGTTAGATGTCAAAAAACGCGGAAATAAGTTGACTATAACATATAATAATTTTTATAGTGATTTGGAGTGTAGATTTTTTTTTAATCGCCAAAGAAATCTTATTTCATTTGTAGCTTCTTACCTATTTACTCCAGAAACATAGCAAAGGTGCAGCTTGTGTGTGCGCCGCGGCAATTTGTACACTGAGTGAAACAATAAAGTAGGTTTGAGGACTTTATGATTTTATAAAAGTGGTCTATTATAATATAATTATTCTGCTACTCAATAATTAATTTCAGTGTAGACCTTCTTTTTAACTCGCACATTTGGGTAGATCGACCCAGTTAGGTAGACCTTAGTGAGGTTGCTGCTGCTCCCTCTTGCTCGCTCCGCCGCGCACATTTTAAAAACGAACTAATCGGACTTGATAGCTGTGGCGAACAAATCACATCTGCAAGGGCTACGGGCTGTTAAGGCGTAGCTGAGCCTTCCGTATGCGAATTTCTTTCCAGAGAGTCAGATACGGCTTCAGGGCTAGGCGTCACTGCTCTTTTATAAACAGAATTCAGGGGCAACTTTTGCTTCATGAAAAATGTACCAGCAGCAAGATCAGCTGTTCAATGTTAGTCTTCATAATGAACTATGTCAGTTGGCTCTTTAATTTTAAAAAATTCTTAATTTTATATAACCAATTGAAATTTGAAAAGTTATTTTAAATATGTCATTTTATTAATGATAATTGCAATCATCGATAACCTCATCGAGAAATTCAAATGCCTGGCAAAGTATATCGGCCACACTTTTTATGCGCTTTCAGTCATACTTTGCTGTATATCTATAGTGTTAAAAGAATTCATAGGAAACTTAATATATTAAGTTACATATTTTATTAAACATTTTTAAAATATGCTAAAATTATGTTTTATTATTTAACATTACCGTTGTGGCGATCATCGATAAATACAAAGGGCTGGCAATACCATTATCGATATTGAATACCATTTTGAAGAGATTGCAGCCCTTCTGTTGTGTGCAATTAGAAAGTTTTCAGAAATGTATTAAACAATTATTTAAAAAAAAAACTATTTTTTATTTTTGCGAGGCGTGAATAAATTTTTGCCACCAATTCCGCACAGCTTTCCAGTGGCTTACATCCAAGGATATGCAGAAAAAAAATTCGCCCCTGAAGAATTTATATAAAAGCGCAGTACGCCTTCATTGAGGGACCCCTGAAATCGTAGCGGAAGCTTCCGCTGGTACATCAGCTAGCGTATACCGAATTACCCCGCTCACGCATTAATGGAAGAGAATTGAAACTTTCTATAAGAAGGCTGCACAGACCGGAAGAACGTTCAGCTGGAATTCTGTATGTTTTCGTTACAAAGAGTCCCACTGGGTTGTTACTCGTTTTTTGTTTCGTTTGTGTCAACGAATCACAACCAGTAACAAATCACAACGGTCACGAGTGAATATTCGAGCCTGAGCGAAAACTGTTTACTCGTTGCAGCTCTCTGATTCGCACGCGTGCGAGACTGTGTCCAAATCTTATTTTTTTCTTTGCATTAAATTGCGATGAGTTTTGTTTAAACTTGCATAAAAAAAACAGAAATTTGCATTCTTTAGTTTACAAAATATGTACTTAAAGAAAACTTAAATTCTTGTTTAAAATATTTACCAAAATGTTTGCTAATTTCTTTACAACAAGGGCAGCCCTAACAAATTGTATATTCACTTTTACAAATACTTGCGGAAATTATAACAGGTCGAGCAATTCCGACAAACATTTTAGGTTAGTGTCATAGACTTTGAGGTATGATGAATTAAAAATAATTTTAGAATCAAATAAATAATTTTTTATTTATGCAACATTGCTCCTGAAAAATTTGAGTATTTTATTTATATATTTTTATACCCGTGCCCATTGAAAATGGTCAAAAGGGTATAATGGTTTTGTGCAATGTATGTAACAGGCAGAAGGAAGCATCTCCGACCCTCTCATGATCAGCATCAATAGCCGAGTCGATTGAGCCATGTCCGTCTGTCCGTCCGTCTGTTTGAGTCAAAGGATCTCAGAAACTATAAAAGCTAAAGACTTCAAATTTGGTATGAAGGTTGCTGGATAGCGGGCGCAGATCAAGTTTGTTTTAAATTTTAGATGCCACGCCTCTTTCGCCTGCCAATCGCAAAAAACGATTATCAGACGCGATCTTTAATAAAAACACTTCTTATTAAACAGGAAGATATGAAGTAAGCCAATTTAATGACCCTGAAAGTTTCAAAGCGATATACTATTAAATAGAGAAGATATTTCAAATTTGCTTTTAATTCACATAAATCAAAATCATAGACATAGGCAAGTGCGAGCGAGATAGCATATGCACATTTGTTTGCCCAAAAACATAACAGTGAGCACGTGTACGAAGAGTAAGAACGCAAATACGAGCGATAGGCAAAGTTATAGATATTTGGCTACAATTTCTATCCTATTTTAATATATTAGCATGGTTTAAGATAATACATATTTAAGATTGTGTTAAAATATATGTATGTATATATTAGTATGCATTGCAAAAAGCGATATGTATAAATGCCACTTTATAATTTTGCACCTTGACACCTCGACGACAGATCGTTTTACAACACTGAAATCTCTGAATTTATAATAATTATTATGTTTAATAATAAGCTAGTAAGCTCGCACAGATGCTCAATAGGTTTTCAATTATTATCATTGTATTCAAATGCTTAACAAATTCTGCAAAAAGAATCACAAATATTAAAGCATAGCACTTAAATTTAAATTGCGCGCGCAATGCAGCAGCCTTAAACAGCTGATTTCGATGATTAAGAAGAGTGGGAGAGATTTTTTGGTGTTGCCGGACTTCAACAAGCTGAGCAAATTTTAGATAATGGCTACTCTTGGCATGAGCAACATCGATTTCAGCGATTACGATTACGTTTACGATTTAAGATTTACTATTTTAATTAAATTAAATACAATTTATTCAATCGGACCACAATATCATATTGCTGTCATAAGGAAGATCAGTCGAAAATAAACTTTTTGGTTGTTTGAAAGATCTCGACCAAACTAATAGGATATGCATTTGAAATGGTCCTATATATTCTGATAAAATTTGGTTGAAATCGGACCACTTTATCATACAGCTGCCATAGGAAGTTTTAGTATGATAAACTTTTTTGTTGTTTGAGGTGTCTCAACCAAACTAACAGAATACGCATTTGGGATGGTATTCTACATCCTGAATAAATTTGGTTGAAATCTGATATCAAATAGCTGCCATAGGAACGAATTTTAAGATAAAGTACGAAAATTTTTGATGTTTTTAGAGATAAGTCAACCAAACTCACAGATTGAGAATTTGTAATTTGGTTTAAATCGGTTCACTAGATCACATATGTCGATGTAATACGAACAATTAGCCAAAAAGTTAATGCCGCATCATCACACCTTCGGCATGCCTAACGTAACGCACCTACGTGTGACCTCTCGGAGAGCTAGGGCACAGGGTATTATACAGTCGAGCACACTCGACTGTTGCATGCGCCCACTTGTTTTCACTTTGACTTTAACCTAAGCATGCCAAAATCGTCGATTCATCCCTTCCGAAATCAAACTCACTAGCTCATTGTCAAGTGAACTCAAGACGCGAAATCTTGCCGAAAGTGAAAACCCGAACAGGTGAAGGAAACTCATTTCCGCAAAGTCTTGCCGATAGTGAATTCGGTCTGATCTATGTGGGAATACTAAAAAAAAACAATCATAGAAAGAGGGCGAAGTGTGATGAATTTAAGTGACAAAATTATTTGGTGGTCTACACTAGTTTTTAGACCCCGTACTTAAAACAAGTACAGGGGTCTATCAACTTTGTCATAAAAAAATGTGCGTAACAGGCAGAAGGAGGCGTGGCAGACCCCATAAAGTTTATATATTCTTGATCAGCATCAACAGCCGAGTCAATATAGCCATGTCCGTCTGTCCGTCCGTCTGTAAGAGCGCCTAGATCTCAGAGACTATAAGAGCTAGAGCCTTCAAACTTGGTATGTAGGTCCGTCTATATTGCAAGCAGATCAAGTTTGTTTTATATTTTGGCCATGCCCACAAATTAGAAATATCTTATTTTAAACGACAATTTAAAGGATATCTCAACCAATCTAACAGAATATGCATAAAGGATAGTTCTATACATTATGACCAGGTTTGGTTAAAATCGGTCCGCTATATCATATAGCTGCCATAGGAACAATCAGTCGAATATCAAGCTTTAGTATGAAAAAGTTTTTTGTTTTATTTGGTTGAAATCGGTCTACTATATCATATAGCTGCCATTTGAACGATTAATCGAAAGCTAAGATTTGGTATGCATTTTTTGTTTTGTTTTTAAAGGTACCTCAACGCACAGGTTGGGAATTTTCTATTATCCTTATGATCGAATTTGTTTTATAATGGTACTGAGACTTGGTTTGGTCAATTTTAAAAATTTATGAAAACTTCTAAAAAAAACCTCTTTACGAGGTAAAAGTCCAGTGACGAAAACATTTCCATGCACCAAACTGTTTTTTTTTTAGAATAAGTTATTTATACAATTTAATATTGAATTGAATATCAGAAATTTTGGGGCATGGAAATGCTATTGCTACTCATTAATTTCTTTCAGTGTAGACCTTTTCTTTTTGCTTGCACATTTGGGTAGATCGACACAGTTAGGAAGACTTTAGCTAGGTTGCTGCTGCTCCCTCTTGCCCGCTCCGTCGCGCACATTTAAAAAACGAGTAACTCGAGTCATGACTCGAGTAGTGATACGATTTGTTACTAGCTTTCTGTTCCGTTTGTGCCAACGAATCACAACGAGTAAAAATCGTACCCGCTACTCGATCGTAGGCAGGGCGAACAGCGACTCGAGTTGATTTGATTTTTGGCAACGCAGTAAGATTCAACTTGAATCTACCCGTTGCAGCACTCTAGTGCAAATCAGCTGTTCGATTCACCAATACACACACGAAAATCGGGCGCAACGAACAGAGCTAAGTAAGTCGCAGCCGATACGTCGAACGGGGAGGTTATGCGCGCATGGCTTATTTAATGCACTGTAAGATATAGCCGAGGAACTCTATTTAATGTTCAATTATTTTTATGGCTACAATTTAAATTGCAAGCCACAATCTTTGGTGTGGGACCACGCAGTTACGTACTAAATCAAGTTTTCAGTTAAGGGGAATATTTAGGTTGTCATTTGAAGTACGAAAATACCGACCGCATTCTCTCAAAACGCAATGTCGCATGAATTTAACTTTTTCTCTCAGTGCAGTGCAGACAACTTGAAAAATCAAGCGAGACAGACTCCGCTCTTGTTCAAGGCAAGTTGTGCATTGATTAGAGCTGTGTCGACCAATCACGAAGTATAGATTTTTTATTTTATTTTCGACTTTGATAGTTAATGATAGTAGCCCGCGTTTTTGCATCACTGTTTTTGGTATAAGTGCAAAATTAGTTGGTGTTGAAGGCTGGAAATTGTCAAATTATGGACAATATTTTAAAATCTTTGTTTAGTTTTCTATTTGTGCTGTGAATCATTATATTTTAATTTTTTTTTATATTTTCTTGAACGACTGAACTACTTTGAAATTAGCACATCTGTTATTTGAATAATTAGATGTTGGTAAAAAAACCATACTATCGAATTTTTGTATTGAAAACCTCGAAAATATCGAATATCTCCACCATCGAAGTTTTCCCAGCTATAGCACTGATTCAAATCGTACGTTCGCAGCAGGCTGGCAGCTCGCAGTCAGCGACGGCTCGTGCTGTGTGACCAACGGATAACGATTCGATAAACGTGCCCATCACTTTTGTAAACAAAAACTGTGCAAAAATTAAAGTAAATGTAAGGAAAATTCGGTTAATTCTTGTGGATGAAACTCATAAAATACAAATGAAAGCCGGCACAGGCTTGATAAGTTAAAATTTGGTCTTTCGGATTCGGCATAACAAAAAAGTTGTTTTGGTTACGGTACCATTTACGGTTACCAATTTCAATCGGTTTATACCGGCTAAAGGTTTCGATTTAATCCCTGGCTCAAATGCAAAAATGCTGAATGCATTTTCAGTAAGGAAGTAGTAATAATCTGTTTCGGGAGTTCCACTAATATTTAAAATAAAAACTATGATTTTGTGAAGAGTGATCGAATTTAACCATCGCGAAGCAGTTCTGCTTTGAAATCAGATAAAATCGTTTGTGTAATCGATATTATAAATTTGGTCCACATCACTATTGATTACATTTTCGAGTTTTCAGGTTTACAAGTAGTGACTATATAAAGTAAAAAGTATTTTAGATACCAACATATATTGAACAATATTTATATAAATGTCTTTATTATGTTTTTCAGAATGCAGGGGCTAGGATTGCAAAGTCTTAAAAAGAATCCGGCAGTACGTACAATTTTTTTTTGTTATGCAATCAGTCTTATATATTTATTATATACAATGTACATATTAAACTGTCTTGTTTATTATAGTTGATTCCGCTGTATGTTTGCGTGGCTGCCGGAGCAGTTGGTGCTGTTTATTATATGGCTCGCCTCGCAACTAGAAACCCGGACGTTACATGGAATCGAACATCTAACCCAGAGCCATGGCAGGAGTATAAGAACAAGCAATATAAGGTACATTCGAGCATCCAAGAACGTATGACATTATGCCAATCTAATTCATTCGATTTTCATTGTTTTTCAGTTTTACTCTCCCATTAGGGATTATTCCAAAACAGAGAGTGCAGCTCCAAAATATGAGGAATAATGTGTTTTCTTTAAAAACTTAAGTACACTGAATATGTTATCAAAATAAACAGTTACCGTATCAGATTACATTTCGTCTTTGGCCAACCAAATTTTTTTTGGTTCAATCATATGTATTTAACTCCACTACTGGTTATCGTATCAAAGTGAATGGCTATATAAAGTGGAATTTAGCATATATATTTATGATTTCTGATCCCACTATACCTCATTTAAAGTATATTATTGGTATTTTTACCAATGGTAAGTAACCTAAAAAGTGAAAAGGCATTCTTCACTTTGCCTCGGTACTAAAATCAAACTGTTCATGCTAATATATTAAAACCAGGGGTGGGCACGCAGTGGCTCCGAAATCCGCGGACAGTTCCCAACTTGATGTGTGTTTTACAAATTATTTATCCGTGGAGTGCTCCCAACTTTATTTCTGATTTCGCACACAAGACTCGCGAGTAAAATAACAACGACATAGCAACTGCGCTGCTATTTGTTGCTGTGGTGTCGCACACAAGACCCGCGAGTCGCGATCAAAATAACAACAATAACTTACACGGGCCCACAGCTTAAAGTATGCAGGGCACACTTCAAACTTTAATAGTTGAAACTAAAGAAAAAAAAAAAATGTCTGCATTAACACAGTGACTTTATTTATTGTCTTAATTTTCTTTAAATTATCAAAAAAAAAAATATCGAAATGCTGCTTAATTCTATTTCTCAGCTTATTTTATGCAGCCTCGAAAATATCAAAATATTTTGGATATATGTACTAATAGTATTTTGTATGATAGCCATTGTTGCCTACCACAGCTTGAAGCCTATTTGGAATTGAATCCACACATTTTTTTGTCAATGCGGACAATATGCTGCTCCACTCTTTCACAAGAGCCTCTTTTAGCTCCTTTTTATTTGAAAAGTGATATTTGCGAATGTTACTTTCGAAAATTTACCACAAATTTTCAATCACGTTGAGGTCTGGAGATTGAGCCAGCGGATTCATCACATGGGGACACTTGTATATAAGCCAAGTCTGCACAATATCCGCCTTGTGCTTTGGATCCTGATAAAAACGGAAAATGTTCCTTATTCCCAGATAGACTAGACTTATAGACTAGCTGTAACTTCAGATGCCAATTTCGGAGCCGATAAACTCTGGTATGCCTGTATTTTCCGTACTATGTGGCGCTCACCGACTTATTTAAAATTGGTTTTTAGTGCTTAGCGCCCTTTATTTTCCAAACGATTTTTATGAACGAAACGCTCGATAATTTTTTGGACTGTAGGGAAAATATATTTACTATTTCAGCAATTTTCCTCTGCGAGAGACCGTTTTTGAAATTATCGCTATGCCAAAGTCGTGCGTGGACTCATTTCAAAAATCTTTAATATTGACTCTTCAAACACAAAATCGACTAAAAAGCAAGCACACAAAATTAAAGAAATAACGAGCAACGTATGAACAAAAAAGTACCGTTGGAATTCCGAGAATTTGAGCAGCGTTGACTTGAAATATAACTGCATAAAATAAGCTGTGAAGTGAAAAAATGCAGTATTTAATTTTGAATACTTTATATTAAAAATAAAAAAAGTATAAATATATGTATATTAATGTAGACAATTTTTCCTTTGATTTGGTACCACATTTGATTCAATACGCCTAATATTTTCGACTCTACTTTGTAGCAACTGCGCTGCTTGAGTCGAGGCATTTTTGACACTTACAATTTATGACCGTCTTAAAAATTAAGAAGGTAGACACTAATATGGTTGTTGTTGTAGTGCTCCCGAATCTAAATTTCGTGCCCATCGCTGTATTAAACTAACAATGCTCCAAGGGCTTAAGATGAACCGCCTGACAAGGCGAATGGGCAATGCAACGCCTATATAGTTAGAAGTATTAAGACGTGGCAAAGAACTTCAATTAGTAAATCTCAAATAAAAGATAAGTATAATTAAAAAGTATAAAACATTTTTATAACAATTACTTTGATAACCACCGAACGAAACGTCGGTATTTCGTCGGAGTATTAATTTTTCGAACAGAGCTAGACTATTGCATGATACCCAACTAGGCCTAGTACTGTCTGGTGATTCTTCTACTACCATTTACTTATGCTTCAACTCAATATACGTGCGAAACGAATGTAAATTTTTAAAACATCCGCATTTTATTGATTTGCTTGTTTAAAAAAGATTGAGAATTTAATTAGTGATGGAAGTAAAAATCGTTATAAAATAAATCGAGTTGACGACATATCCACAAATAATACCGATGAAAACGTTATTGTAAATATATTCTGTACACATTTACTTTTAAATAAATGTGCCACCTTGCTCAAAATTAAAAAAAAGATCCATAGATAGAGGGTAATTTAGCTTAAAACATAGTACTGACACTTAAAAAAAGGCCTCGAAGAAGAAGAACTTGACATTTATCTCCACTTGAAAAACATCAAACTGTTTAAAGTTTTGCTAGGTATATAGCAGAGAAATGTCCGGCACACAAGTGAAAACGAAGACGAATGCGTGAATTTGGTCAATAAAGCTTGGTTTTCGACTGGTTGTTCCTATGGCAGCTATATGATAAAGCGTACCGATTTAAACCAAACTCGGTTAGAATGTATAGGACCATCCTATATGCATATAATGTTAGATGGGTTGAGATATCCTTTAAATTGTCTCTTTATACCCTGTGCCCATTGAATATGGTCAAAAAGGGTATACTGGTTGTATGCAATGTATGTAACAGGCAGAACGAAGCATCTCCAACCCTATAAAGTATATATATTCTTGATCAGCATCAATAGCCGAGTCGATTGAGCCATGTCTGTCGGTCTGTCCGTGTGTTTGACTATAAAGCTAGAGACTTCAAATTTGGTATGTAGGTTGCTGAATAGCGGGCGCAGATCAAGTTTGTTTTAAATTTTAGAGGCCACGCCTCTTTCGCATGCCAATCGCAAAAAACGATTATCAGACGCGATCTTTAATATTTATTTATTTGCATGACTAAAAGCAATCAGTAAAATTAAATTTATGTAGGCAAATTAAACTAAGATTAAAATTAAAAAGTAATAAAATAAAATTAAATAAAGTTAATGATTAAAACTAAAATGAATTTTTATAAAATACTTCTTAATTAAACAGGAAGACAAGAAGTAAGCCAATTTTATGACCCTGAAAGTTTCAAAGCGATTGACTATTTAATAGAGAATATATATCAAATTTGCTTTTAATTCACATAAATCAAAGTTATAGACATAGGCAAGTGCGAGCGAGATAGCATAGGCACATTTGCTTGTGCAAAAACATAACAGTGAGCACGTATACGAAGAGTGCGAACGCAAATACGAGCGATAGGCAAAGTTATCGATATTTGGCTACAATTTCTATCCTATTTTAATATATTAATATGGTTTAAGTTAATACATATTTAAGATTGTGTTAAAATATATGTATGTAGATATTAGTGTGCATTGCAAAAAGCGATATGTATAAATGCCACTTTATAATTTTGCACCTTGACACCTCGACGACAGATCGTTTTACAACACTGAAATCTCTGAATTTATAATAATTATTATGTTTAATAATAAGCTAGTAAGCTCGCACATATGTTCAATAGGTTTTCAATTATTATCATTGTATTCAAATGCTTAACAAATTCTGCAAAAAGAATCACAAATATTAAAGCATAGCACTTAAATTTAAATTGCGCGCGCAATGCAGCAGCCTTAAACAGCTGATTTCGATGATTAAGAAGAGTGGGAGAGATTATTTGGTGTTGCCGGACTTCAACAACTGAGCAAATTTTAGATAATGGCTACTCTTGGCATGAGCAACATCGATTTCAGCGATTGCGATTACGATTACGATTTACGATTTACATTTTAATTAAATTAAATACAATTTATTCAATCGGACCACAAAATCATATTGCTGTCATAAGAAAGATCAGTCGAAAATAAACTTTTTGGTTGTTTGAAAGATATCGACCAAACTAATAGGATATGCATTTGAAATGTTCCTATATATCCTGATAAAATTTGGTTGAAATCGGACCACTATATCATATAGCTGCCATAGGAACGATCAGTCCAAAATCAAGTTTTAGTATAATAAACTTTTTTGTTGTTTGAGGTATCTCAACCAAACTAACAGAATTTGAATCCTGAACAAATTTGGTTGAAATCTGATATCAAATAGCTGTTATAGGAACGAATTTTAAGATAAAGTACGAAAATTATTGTTGTTTTTAGAGATAAGTCAACCAAACTCACAGATTGAGAATTTGTAATTTGGTTTAAATCGGTTCACTAGATCACATATGTAGATGTAATACGAACAATTAGCCAAAAAGTTAATGCCGCATCATCACACCTTCGGCATGCCTAACGTAGCGCACCTACGTATGACCTATCGGAGAGCTAGGGCACAGGGTATTATACAGTCGAGCACACTCGACTGTAGCCGGCGCCCACTTGTTGT
The DNA here is from genome assembly GCA_035043635.1 of Drosophila rellima. Lineage (NCBI taxonomy): Eukaryota > Metazoa > Arthropoda > Insecta > Diptera > Drosophilidae > Drosophila > Drosophila rellima. The sequence continues at coordinate 10,703 of JAWNMV010000278.1, read as the reverse complement.
CTAATTGTTTTGTAATTGTTGCTGTTAAGATAAAGCAAACATAGGAAAATTTAGTTGTTTAATATCTTCGCTGTTTATTATCCGATCGCAATGAAATTTTCAGCAAACATGACAGATAATATTGAATGGTTTGTACCTAATTAGAATGCTCTATCTTTTAAACTGCCCTAATAACTTAGATTTATTGGACTTTAAGGCGTTCAAAGGGGCGTGGCCAAAATCTAAAGCGAACTGTATCTGCTTGCAAAATAGACGAACATACATACCAAGTTTGGAGTCTCTAGCTCTTATAGTCTCTGAGATCTAGGCGCTCTTACAGACAGACGGACATGGCTATATCGACTCGGCTGTTGATGCTGATCAAGAATATATAAATTAACCAATCTCTGTTGTCATTAAATATTTATTCATTTATTTCCAGACAATTATATAACGTTAAGTTATTTGATTTATTTATTTGCAACACCCGTTAGGGCTGTTGGGGGCTTAATATTTAAAACTAAATTAATTCTAAGCTAAAGCTATCCCACGAAGCTTCGAAGTATCGGCCGCACTCCCGGCAGATCGCAGTGTCAGCGCCTCGTGCCGTTCATAGCTGATCACTTGCAATGAGCATGCAAGGGTATCGGATTTCGGCTCCAGAGACCGTTGACTTTAAGACTCCGCTGCATCGACTTCGTCCACGGCCCAAGGCAGCGTTAGCACATAGTGACCGTTGTTTGTTGGTCACTCGGTCCGCGCGTGCGACGTCAATGGATATCGCTGGCCGTTCAACTCGAGGAATCTGCTGACTGTCGCATACTCTGCGTCCGGTCTAGCGCTGTTGTCAGCTACAACTTTGTCGCCGCCGACTGAAGCTCTTTTGCTCGTGTTAACTCCTCCCACGGATAAGTGAGGGCCGTCCTCGGTTCTCCTTACGGTGGCCTCTATGTCCAATGTTTGGCGTGACGTACGGTGGCAGTTTGGGCGGCGTAGAGTTAACCAGATGATTCCACAACATGCAAGAATAGCGAATGCCGTGACGCAGCTGCTAAGGATGGGTTTTCCTAGCAGCTCCTGTTTCAGGTCACCAATGTGTTGTAGGTTTTTAATGCTTAGTTGATGGAGGAACGGTAAGCTAAGCCTCTCTCGGTGTGCTGTCACGTTGACTTGGGACATCGCAGAGACGACTGGGTTCTTCTTCAGGACGCCGAGGTGATTGTTGATTCGGCTTCCATTCAGGTAGATATAGTCTGTGAACATGACGAGATAGGTTCCGGAGATTTGTTGTGTTTTCCCATCGGATGACACGACGTTCATGGTTGCGTCGTTTATGATTGCTATCCCCTCGTCGACCAGCGTAATGGGGTCCAAGTGTCCGGTGAGTGTGTTGCATGTGGCTGTGGCTCCGGACACCAGCTGTTGAGCGCAAGTTTCCGTCTTGACTTTCTTGCAGAAAGTGGTGCTCACTGCGTCTCGGCAGTTTCCCACGGCGAGAGTGTGTGTGCCGCAACCAGCGACCGTGTTACCGTCTTCAAAATCTAAAACTTCCTTATTGAATTGTACTGGGTAGATATTTATTTTTTTGCATGCTTGCTGAGGGATTGGAAACTTAATTAAGAAATGTAGTATATCGTTATTTTGAAAAGCCTTAATACTAGATACTTCTAATATATTTGCTACGCTACTATTTGTGAGATGTTCATTAAGCAGGTCTTCGATGTCGATGTTGTTAAGGATAGTTGGGCTGATTAGGTCAATTTTTGCTAATGTAAGGGTCAAGAGTAAATTCTCCAAGTCTGTGATTATTATCCTATTCTCTGCCAGGATTGTTTCGTATAAATGTTTGTTATCTGTTTCGTCCGACTTATAAATTTTATTTAGCGAGTCCGTCACTGTATTTAATTGTTCCTGAATTTTTGAGTTTATTCCTATCTGTCTGTTTTCTGCTTCTATTAGTTGTTCTTGACGAAATTTAATATGTTCCCAATCGTCGAAGTCCGGTGTACCTGCAACTACCTTCAAGGCAGTACCTAATATGTTTATACTGCGAGCCTGTCTATGGTGAACCCTCAGCGTAGATATAAGAGTGTTGATTCGTCCGAGGTTAGCGTTAAGTACCTTAGTATGGTGAAGGCGTCTAGTGCGGTTCGAGTCTTGTCTGCGTAGTCCTCGTAAGAGGAAATGTTAGTAGTGTGTCCTAGATATCCAAATTTGTTCCAGATTGTCACTTCCCCGTCCTCTGTAGGTATGTGGCGTGCGTGTGGGTAGTCATTTAATTTGGTCACGGCAGTTACGAGGGTCGTGGCTGTCATCAGTAGTACTGTCCGAAGTCCTAACCTATATGTAAAATAAAAAGTATGAAAAAAGGTATAAACTAGTTAGTAAGGCGTAAAACTAAAAAAAAAAGTTAAAAACATGTTTAACGAATGTTGTCCTTATGGACCACACTCCTCCTGATGAGGACCGTCGTCCCGAGGTACGCTTCTATTGTTTTCTCCGAGCATAAGGGCGTGAGTTTGTTGCCTAGGCGTTTGTTTTGTTTTACCCAGACCTTATCGCCTATCTGATAAGACTTATGTTCCCTGTCTTTATTTGCTTGCTCTAGAGTTTTTTCTTGGGCCCTAAGTATTTTATCGGTTATATTTCTTTCGAGTTCGATTGGAGCGGAGTGAATTACCTCAATAGGGCTTTTATTCGTTACTGAATGGATTGTCCGATTATATTTTATGGTAGCCATAAGTAAAAGCTCTACCGTGTCCTCGAGTTGCTTATCAATTTTGATGCAACGAGCTATTTCCAACAGCACTCTAAGCTGTGGAATCTTTCGATCTGACCGATAGATGTACTGAGGAGCGGTGGTGCATTTGCGATGTGGATATAGAAGTTGTTGAATAGAAAGGATCTTATTGTTTCCGAGTTCAGAGATTTTTCGTTGTCGCAATAGATTGTTTTTATTTTTGGAAACATGTTAGCCAGCTGTAGTATTGGGGCTTTTATGTCCACTATTGCCCGAGAATCTATTGGTTGTACTATGGCGAATTTTGAAAACACTTGTCAATACAGGTGAGAAAGAATTTTCTGTCCGTTGAAAATAAGTCGATGTGAAGTATTTCCCCAGCATATAATGGAATAGGAGTCTGTCCGAGTGCTTGCTTTGATGGATGGCGATTGTACTGGGCCATCGAACAAGTTTTGCAATTAAGTGCTACTTCTGTAGCTAGTCGATTCATTTTTGGAAAGAAATAGTCCCTCAGAACTTGTTTTATGTTTTCTTAGGCTGCTTGATGAGCTCGAGTATGTTCTGCTGTCATGATCTCTCTTTGCTCTGACGGGTCTACAATGTCGATAGCGAGGAATTTGCAATGTTTGAATGTTGTTGAGGGAAATGCCTCGCCTAGGATTGGTAGCTCGCAGTGGATTGCGTTTACTACATAAGCATTTATCACGTCAAGTAGGGATTGAAATAATGTTTCGCGGTTGGAGAATTGTATGATGTGTCTGGTTTTTTCTTTGAACAAAATAAAGTGCTTTACGCAAGGGGTCTCTATTTCTTCAAGAATGATTTGGTTTCGGAAACAGTTAACCGGTTTGTCAATTGTCTCTATTGTATTTGTAAGTGATTCTTCGCTGTGACAAGTGGCCATGTCTGAATCGGAAGTTTCGTCCAATGCGTTGATGTGTTGACGCTATAGGGCGTCAGCAACGAAATTTTCTTTCCCAGGCTTGTAAATTATTTTAGCGCCGTGTTCATCGATAAAGGCTTTCCAGCGCTTTATCTTAGCGTTGGGATTTTTGTCAGACACTGCAAAGGTAAGTGGCTGGTGGTCAGTGAAGATATTTAGACTTCTGACTCCATAAAGGTAATTTCGGAGTTTTTTCAAAGACCACACGATAGCCAAGAGTTCTCTTTCGTTCGTTGCAAAATTAATTTCGCTGTCGTGTAAAGTGCGAGAAATGATTGTAATGGGGCGGCCATTTTGAGATAGTACAGCCCCTAAGCCATATCCAGAAGCGTCAGTTGTTAAGTCAAATGGTTTTTTAAAGTCCGGGTATGTTAGCAAAACTTCTTCTGAAGCCAGAAGGAAAAGTTTTGCAGTTGTTTTTCGCTGAGTTTAATTTCCACTTTTCTCGAGTGGTTTTTGCTAATTTTACCGTTTTCGCCTTTTAGTGCGTCCGTAAGGGGCTTAGCGATTTTTGCTTAATCTTTTATAAAACAACGGTAATAACTTGAGAGGCCTAAGAATGACCTAAGGTCGAAAAGAGTTTGCGGAATTGGAAAGTTTGAAATTTCTTGCACTTTTTCCGGTGAAGTCTTTGTCCTGTCCCTTGACACAATGAATCCCAGGTATTCCACGCTTTTCTTGAAAAACTTGGATTTCTCCTGTGATACTCTCATGCCACCTTCCTGGAGACTCTTGAAAACCCAATCGATGTCTCTTATGTGATCTTCCTTTGTTTCCGAGAAGATTATCACATCGTCTACGTAAACGTAGCAAGTTTTACTTATTTTTTCTCTAAGGACGTCGCCGATGGCTCTTTGGAAAATACTTGGGGCATTTTTAAGCCCAAAGGGTAATCTACAGAACTCGTATTTTCCGTTGTTAACAGAAAATGCTGTTTTTTCCCTGTCGCTTTCGGCAAGTTCAATCTGATGAAAGCCCGACTTCAGGTCCAGCGTTGTGAAATACTGAGCCTTACCCATATTGGACAAAATTGTCGAGATTGTGGGAATCGGATATTTGTCATCGACAGTATTTTGATTCAGTTTCCTGAAATCAATTACTAATCTTTTCTTTCGAAAACCTTGCTCGTCAGTTCCTTTTTTATCGACTACTAGGTTGGGTTGTTGTAAGGTGACTTTGAGGGTCGGATAATGCAGTCTGCTAGTAGCTGTTTAACTTCTGCGTTGACAAAATCAGCGACTCCCATGGGGTGAGGGTATAATTTTGAATATACCGGTTCTCCATCAGTTCTTATTGTTGCGATAGTGTTGATATTATACGGCAGAGCCTCGTTGGGGTCTGCGAATGCTTTTATTCTCTGCTGAATCATTTTATCGAAAGATTCTTTGACAGCGATTGGGACATCGATGTCGTCGATCTGGATGAAGTTAACGTCTGGTGAACGTGTGAATAAAATGGGTTCTGAACTGTAGTCTGTTTTAATTGTGTTAAGGGTGAAGTCAATCTTTGCATTGACTTTTTTTAAAAGGTCGAGGCCTATAATACCGTCGAAATCCTTAAGAGTGTTTATGATAAAAAAATATGTTTCTATTTCGAAAAGGTGGATGAGGCATTTCTGTTTGACCTCAGTGCTGCCATGAATGGATTTTACTTGGAAAGGGGATTCTACGGGCAGTATGTGTTTTAACTCTGGAAGTGGCTTGATGTAGTTTTTTGAAGCCCCTGTATCCACGAGCAATTTAATCGTGCGCCCTGCTACTGTTCTCGTGATGAACGGTAACAGGGACTGACTCCTAAAAAATTGCAGCTGTCTGTATCCGAGAGGTCATCATTCATGACCTCTGCCGCATCTTGGGCAGCCGACTCGTATTCTTGGTCATTTGTTGGCTCTTGGGACGTAAAATTTTGCTGTTTTGCTGAAATTTTTGAGGTTGCCTGAAACGTGAGAACGAATCGACGTCCATGGGTTCCAGGGCAGAAAGAGTCTGTGAACTTTGAGCCTGAGCAAAGCGTTGTTTGCCGCTAGATGAACTTGCGTTCACCTGGTCTTGGTTCTGAGCTTTCGTGAATTGAAAATTCTTTTGTTGGGTTTGAAAACCGTTTTGCTGAGGAGCGTTACGCCAGGACGAATTTCTCTGACTTGGGGGCTTTTTTACTCTTTCTTCAGAGTGTTTAGCAAAAGTTGCCGCAAATATGCCCCGTTCATTACTAGCCTCTGCTTCTCGAGCGAGGGCTAATGCTGATGGCAAATCCCGTGGCTGTGCAGGGAAAACTGCAGTTCTCAGAGACTTCTTAAGTCCGGAGATGAAAGCATGCAAAGCATCCTCTCTGAACTTTTTGTTCAAGATGGTGGCAGAAACCGTATCTTGAGTCATGAGTGCTTTGTTCTTCAGAAGCGTGAGCTTCTGTTGGATGTTGTTATAGTACTGAGTGAGGGGAAGTTCTCCTTGCCTCAAGAAATTGAGCTCCTGTGTCAACACCTGTATAGGAGTTTTGTCGGCGTAAGTATCGTCAAGTCGATCTATTATGGCCCTGAAGTTTAATACTGTGTTGTGTGACGCGAGCATCGCGACAGCGTCCCCCTTTATTTTGTTCCTAATAATTAGGACCGCCTGAAAGTGTCTACTGCTTCCAACGTATGGCTCAAACAGCTCATACGCTGCCTGTGCCGCCTGTCGCCAAGAGACGTAATTTGCTTGGTTGCCGTCAAATTCCGGCACTGTTTTTACTGCGTCTAGGGGCTCGTCACATTTAACGTTCCTATCAATGAACGCTCTCTGGTAGTCTGGCTCCGCGCAAGCTACCGTTTTCTCTGCCTTTTCGTTTCTTAGGGCATCTATTTGTGCTCGAAATTCTGCCTTTTGTTGCGCTAGGGCCGCATTGATAGCGGCCTCCATGTTGGAAATCATTTCAGGAGTGACTGCCATACTGATACTTTTTGGTGGTAGTGATAAACGAGAACTTAGCGAAGCTATTCTTTCCCTGTAACTGTCCGACCTTTTCGAATTCGTATTGTTTTTATCCGTTAAAGTTTCCCTATAACTTTCAATAAGGTCGTCGCTGCTCATGGAAAGTCTTAATTATTGGTCATAAATACCTAGCAGAGGCTTGGAAAAGAACACAGCTGAACAATATTTCGCTATTAGGAAATTATTTTTGTTTGTCCCGTTCGGACCAACTGAAACCCAAACAACACGACTTAGAGTTTTAGAGGGATTGTATTTTTATTAAATCTTTTATTAAACAATTAAGCTCTTAGTCAACATCTCACTTACATGATTGTGTCGAATTTCTGACTTGCTAATTCTTGATAGCACGGTCGCTGTTGCTTTAGTTCCGGTGCGGCGATGTGGTTTCTTCTTTTATTTTTATGTTTTAATCTTGTTGCAGGCAGCTTTTATTATTGTTATTATTATTATTATTTTTTTTAAATTTAAAAAAATTTATACGTATTAGTCGGCACAATTTTATTTGGTCAGGTCAAGTTTTCACATTACGGTTTGCGTTTGATTTTTTCTAGAAAATCTTTTGATTTTGTTTCGCGGATACTTTTGTGCTGCGATGGTTTGTCACAAATAAGATTTTTTTTAATTGTTTTTTTTTTTCACAAAAAAAAAATTTATTTTTGCAGCGCGTTACGGTTTGCGTTTGTTTTTTTCCTAGAAAATCTTTTGATTTTCTTTCGCGGATACTTTTGTGTCGCGATAGTTTGTCACAATAAGATTTTTTGGTTTTTTTTTTCACACAAAATATGTATTTCTGCAGCGCGTTACGGTTTGCGTTTGATTTATTCTAGAAAATCTTTTGATTTTCTTTCGCGGGTACTTTTTCTTGTTGGGCGCCAATTAACCAATCTCTGTTGTCATTAAATATTTATTCATTTATTTCCAGATAGTTATATAACGTTAAGTTATTTGATTTATTTATTTGCAACACCCGTTAGGGCCGTTGGGGGCTTAATTCTTGAGTTTATTGGCAACACCCGTGAGGACCGTTGCAGATCCAGATATCGCTGGCCGATCAACTCCAGGAATCTGCTGACTGTCGCATACTCTGCGTCCGGTCTAGCGCTGTTGTCAGCTACAACTTTGTCGCCGCCGACTGAAGCTCTTTTGCTCGTGTTAACTTATATACTTTTTTTTATGACAAAGCTAATAGACCCCTGTGCTTTTTTTAAGTACGGGGTCTAAAAAAGGTTTGCAAAGTGGGCTCGAAACTATTTCATAAGGTTGTTTCGAAAGCTTGTATTCAGTAACTTACATTTCTGGTGTTCGAAAAGTGGCTGGCGTTTTACAGCACTGTTCGAGTTGCGGAATACCTCTAATGAGACATGGCTGCCAACAAGCAACTTAAAAGCCGGATTGAGCTCTTCGATAACGAAGAAAAAATTCAACTAATCCAAGAGGTGCAAAAAAGCCCTATATTGTGGGTCTTCATTGCTATTTATTGCCATTCAATTATTATTTGTTCGTAATGCACAGCTGAGGCAACAGTTTGACCACTCGATTTTTCAGGGATTTTTGGTGTTGTGCTGTCACACTGCAGTTAGCTTGACAGGCATCAAACTAATGAGCACTTCGAGTGCTCAAACTATTTGCAGCTACTGAATACTATGCTTAACATTGAGATTTTTGACATAATTTCATATCAGAGAGAAAAGTATTGTTGGTAGACGGGCCATAATGGGGACATGTTGCACAAAAAAAGTCAATTTTGTATGAAAATTAAAAAATAAATTTACCAAAAATTAATTAATTGAGTCCCACCCACGAATTTTAAGATAAAGTACGAAAATTATTGTTGTTTTTAGAGAAAAGTCAACCATACTCACAGATTCAGAATTTGTAATTTGGTTTAAATCGGCTCACTAGATCACATAGATGTAATACGAACAATTAGTCAAAAAGTTAATGCCGCATCATCACACCTTCGGCATGCCTAACTTAGCGCACATACGCATGACCTATCGGAGAGACAGGGCACAGGGTATTCTACAGTCGAGCACACTCGACTGTAGCCGGAGCCCCCTTGTTAATTAAGATATTTCTAATTTATGTAAATATAACATTAATATAAATAATATTAAATTAAACATAAATAAATAATATATAAAATATAAATAAATAATAAATATAACATTAAACATTAACCCGGGACCCACGGCCCAAATGCGCCATTGCGCCACAGAGTTCTTTTATGACTAACTGTTTATTGTAGGTTTCATTATTACTGGACCATAAGTCAAACTTCACTGTTGTTGTTGTGTAATTGTTTTGTAATTGTTGCTGTTAAGATAAAGCAAATATAGGAAAAAGTAGCTGTTTAATATCTTCGCTGTTTATTATCCGATCGCAATGAAATTTTCAGCAAACATGACAGATAATATTGGCTTGGTTTGTGCCTAATTAGAGCGCTCTATCTTTTAAACTGCCCTAATAATTTAGATTTATTGGATTTTAAGGCGTTCAAAGGGGCGTGGCCAAAATCTAAAAAGAATTGTATCTGCTTGCAAAATAGACGAACATTCATACCAGGTTTGCAGTCTCTAGCTCTTATAGTCTCTGAGATCTAGGCGCTCTTACAGACAGACGGACATGGCTATATCGACTCGGCTGTTGATGCTGATCAAGAATATATAAATTAACCAATCTCTGTTGTCATTAAATATTTATTCATTTATTTCCAGATAGTTATATAACGTTTAGTTATTTGATTTATTTATTTGCAACACCCGTTTGGGCCGTTGGGGGCTTAATTCTTGAGTTTTTTGGCAACACCCGTGAGGGCCGTTACAGATCCAAATTAAAACTAAATTAATTCTAAGCTAAAGCTATCCCACGAAGCTTCGACGTATCGACCGCACTCCCGGCAGATCGCAGTGTCAGCGCCTCGTGCCGTTCATCGCTGATCACTTGCAATGAGCATGCAAGGGTATCGGAAGTCGGCTCCAGAGACCGTTGACTTCAAGACTCCGCTGCATCGACGGCCCAATGCAGCGTCAGCACATAGTGACTGTTGTTTGTTGGTCACTCGGTGCGCGCGTGCGACGTCAATGGATATCGCTAGCCGTTCAACTCCAGGAATCTGCTGACTGTCGCATACTCTGCGTCCGGTCTAGCGCTGTTGTCAGCTACAACTTTGTCGGCGCCGACTGAAGCTCTTTTGCTCGTGTTAACTCCTCCCACGGATAAGTGAGGGCCGTCCTCGGTTCTCCTTACGGTGGCTTCTATGTCCAATGTTTGGCGTGACGTACGGTGGCAGTTTGGGTGGCGTAGAGTTAACCAGATGATTCCACAACATGCCAGAATAGCGAATGCCGTGACGCAGCTGCTAAGGATGGGTTTTGCTAGCAGCTCCTGTTTCAGGTCACCAATGTGTTGTAGGTTTTTAATGCTTAGTTGATGGAGGAACGGTAAGCTAAGCCTCTCTCGGTGTGCTGTCACGTTGACTTGGGACATCGCAGAGACGACTGGGTTCTTCTTCAGGACGCCGAGGTGATTGTTGATTCGGCTTCCATTCAGGTAGATATAGTCTGTGAACATGACGAGATAGGTTCCGGAGATTTGTTGTGTTTTCCCATCGGATGACACGACGTTCATGGTTGCGTCGTTTATGATTGCTATCCCCTCGTCGACCAGCGTAATGGGGTCCAAGTGTCCGGTGCGTGTGTTGCATGTGGCTGTGGCTCCGGACACCAGCTGTTGAGCGCAAGTTTCCGTCTTGACTTTCTTGCAGAAAGTGGTGCTCACTGCGTCTCGGCAGTTTCCCATGGCGAGAGTGTGTGTGCCGCAACCAGCGACCGTGTTACCGTCTTCAAAATCTAAAACTACCTTATTGAATTGTACTGGGTAGATATTTATTTTTTTGCATACTTGCTGAGGGATTGGAAACTTAATTAAGAAATGTAGTATATCGTTATTTTGAAAAGCCTTAATACTAGATACTTCTAATATATTTGCTACGCTACTATTTGTGAGATGTTCATTAAGCAGGTCTTCGATGTCGATGTTGTTAAGGATAGTTGGGCTGATTAGGTCA
>JAWNMV010000264.1:0-23694 GCA_035043635.1 Drosophila rellima | reverse complement strand
GGCTTAGGGTTGAGCACAGCTACAAGCTGTAAGTAGTTATAATATTGGCAACCAGGGATTTTCGGGTGCTGTCCCATGGTGCAGGGCTCATAAAATCATTACCTCACAAAGAACGCATTTTGCAAATGAATTGACAAGGTTCTTAGAAATATACACATAGGAGTTGTTCAGCAAGGGTGTCACAGCAAAACGTGTTAATTACCTGTTACACTAGAGTACCTGTGGTTCGGTAATAAAAAAGTGACGAGGGGCATGACAGGTCATTCAAGAGTTGAACTGATCGAAACGGTCGTTTGAACTAGAAAGTAAAGGGAAGAGGGCTACAGGTGCATTAGACATGTTTGCTAGGACTTTATGGTGATATAAATTAAAGCATACGCTAGGGATAATAATATAAAATAATTTTGGATGCCTGTTAAAAAATTTTTCGCGGAGTTAGAAAAAAAAACAGGAAAACAAAAACGAAAAAAAGGCAGGAAGAACAAGTAGTATATAAAAAACTATATAAATTTGAATTCAACTGCTCATTTTATGATGGTATAAAAATACATTTTAATTATTTAACAGTATTGGTTGAGAAGTGATTACATACGCACACATCAGTTTTCGCGTTTCCCTTATATACCATAGAACAGTGTACTATAAACCAGTTTTACTTGACTTAGTCTATATTCGACGGACAGACTTATTTCTTTTTGGTGGTGGCATACATAAACATATTACACCAACAATGAGTCAACATATTTTGAACCAGTTGACGAAAGCTAGAAATGCATTGAAAAGAAAATTCGAATCTATCAAACAAAGGAAAACTCTGAATGAAATTGAGTTGAAGAAAACTTTAAACGGACAGACTTATTTCTTTTTGGTGGTGGCACTTACATAAACATATTACACCAACAATGAGTCAACATATTTTGAACCAGTTGACGAAAGCTAGAAATGCATTGAAAAGAAAATTCGAATCTATCAAACAAAGGAAAACTCTGAATGAAATTGAGTTGAAGAAAACTTTAAACCCATAACAGAGCCTTTAGAGGAGCTAGTTAGCGAGAATAAAAAAATCAAGATTGTAAAAGTCGAAGACGATGACAATGACGAAAAGTCAAAATTACAGAAAACTATAAGATCAATAAAACTCAAGTCCACTAACACTAAGGTTGATGATAATGAGAGTTCTAAATGGGAAGATCACTTCTTTGGAAACAATAATTTAAATTTAAAAAATTACGATGATAGTGATGAAAGTGAAGCCGACAATGATGAATCAAATTACTTTTCACATTCGAATATTGAAGAAGTTTCACAAATAGAACCGGAGATTGAATCAGAAGTAGAAGACAATGAAATAAACATTATTATCAGTCAGCTACAAAGAGAGAAACTTTTAGATAATGCTTATGGACCTAGAAGAAACACATCAGATTCTCGTTCTCTAATGTTGGAAAGCATCAGAGATGGTTCCATACATATCGACCAAATTTGGTTGAAATCGGAGCACTATATCATTTAGCTGCCATAGGCAGGATCAGTCGAAAATCAGTTTTAATACGAAAAAATTTTTTGTTGTTTGAGATATCTTAACTAATCTGACATAATATACATGACCAAATATGGTTTATATCGGTCGACCATATCATATGATATCTTCTTAAAAAAAACTTCTTAACGAGATAAAAGTCTAGTGACGAAAACATTTCCATGCCCCAAAATTTCTGAAACCCAATTTTTGACGAGCGATATTAAATTGTATAAAGAACTTATTGAAAAAAATAACAGTTTATTGTGTAAGAATGATGGGGATTGATTTTCGACAAATCGTTCCTATGGCAACTATGTGATATAGCCGACCGATTTCAACCAAACTTGATCAGAAAGTATGAGATTACCCGAGAAGAATATTCTGTTAGATTGGTTGAGATACCATAATAAACACGAAAGTTTTTCATACTAAAGCTTGATTTTCGACTGATTGTTCCTATTGCAGCTATATGATATAGCAGGCCGATTTCAACCAAAATTTGATCCGAATTTATAAGATTACCCCAGATGAATATTCTGTTAGATTGGGTGAGATTTCTATTAAATTGTCTTTTTAATTATGGCACTGGTAATTTCTGCCATGAACATACACAGATATGTGTTATATATCAAAGAACGTGGAATTCAATTGACTATATCAAATAACATATCTTAAAGTAATTTGAGGTTTAGATTTTTTTTTAATCGCCAAAGAAGTCTATTTTTACCTGTAGCTTCTTACCTATGTACTCCAGAAAAATATTACAGGTATGCCTAAATGATCTTCAAAATACCTTTTTAACAATAAATAGAACATATCTGTAGCTTCTAACGCTTGTATACTATAATGGTTTCAAGCTTAGCAAATTCAAGCGATTTACCGCTAAACTAGCTATTTTTCGAAAAAGTCGTAGAACAAAAGCTTCTATTTTTATGATTGGGAATAGTTCCACATTCACACATTTTAGCTATTTCAACGCTTTCATACAAACAAACAGACAAGCAGACAAACTGACGTTGCATCTCATTTTGGGAAGGTCACTAAAAATTTCCACTGAACGGATTTTTATGATTGAGGTGTCATTCGATGCGTATTTTCGATAAGAATCGTAGATAATTAAAAAAATTTACCGAAGGGCTCCAACGGCCCCATTTTCTGCAATCATCTAAATTTCGCCCCTCCCACTCTCACCTGTTTATCTCACGAACCAGGTGAGTTTTCAAAAGTGTTAGTATGCCCTTTTGTTATCTAAAACTCGATCTGATCGGGCAGCTAGAACAAATTATCCATTCTTCCTGTGTATATTGCTGGTCGCCTTTCACACCCTTCGCGATGCTTTTGTCACTAGCGCCGTCCGCAATGATTTGAATGTAAACTGAATGAAGAGGCCCAAACCATGATCAGAATGACTGCCATCCGCAGTGATACCCTCTGCCCGCAAAATTGTTTGACCACTTTATTTTATACAACAAAAATCTGGTTTTGTATGTGCAAAGAGGATGAGAGATGAATATTCTCATTCTGTATGATTTCTTGACGCGCGCTGCTTTTGTGCGAGCAAATTAGATTTCTGAGCGACCTGAAATTTGAATACACTATAAATTAAAAATGATAAATTATAATCTAATTGAACTAAACAACCAAATATTAATGTAAATACTGCACTATTACAATATTGTTTAGTTCATTTGCGTTACAAAAAAAAAAACAACAAAAATATATGTACACTTGATAGGTTTATATTTAAAACTGTTTCGATACTCTGTGCCCATTAATAATGGTCAAAAGGGTATAATGGTTTTGTATAATGTATGTAACAGGCAGAAGGAAGCATCTCCGACCCTATAAAGTAAATATATATTCTTGATCAGCATCAATAGCCGAGTCGATTGAGCCATGTCCGTCTGTCTGTCCGTCTCTGCGTGAGCCGAAGGATCTCACAGACTATAATAGCTGGAAACTTTGTGTGTATGTTCCTGGATACCGGGCGCAGATCAAGTTTGTTTTAAAATTTCGATCGGACCACTACATCATGTAGCTGCCATAGGGACGATCAGTCCAAAATTAAGTTTAAGTATGAAAAACTTTTTTGCTGTTTAAGACATCTCAACCAAACTGACAGAATATGCATATGAGATGGTCCCATACATCCCGACCAAACTTGGCTAAAATCGGACCACTATATCATACAGCTGCCATAGGAAAGATCAGTCGAAAATCAAGTTTTTGTATCAAAAACTTTTTGTTGTTTAAGATATCGCAACCAAATTGACAGCATATACATATGGATTAGTATTATACATCCTGACTAAATTTGGTTGAAATCTGATTACTATATCATATAGCTGCCATAGGAACTATCAGTCGAAAATCAAGCCTTAGTACAAAATACTTTTTTGTTGTTTGAGATATCTCAACCAATCAACTGGAATACGCATTTGGAATGGTCGCATGCATCTTGACCAAACTTGGCTAAAGTCTGTACACTATATCATATAGCTGCCATAGGAAAGATCAGTCGAAAATCAAGTTTTAGAACGAAAAACATTTTTGTTGTTTGATATATCTCAGCCAAACTGAGACAATATGCATGTGGGATGGTCCCATACATCTTGACCACGTTTGGTTAAAATCGGATATCAAATAGCTGCCATAGGAACGATTTTTATGATATAGTACGCAAATTATTGTTGTTTTTAGAGATAAGTCAATCAAACTCAAATTGTAATTTGGTTTAAGTCGGTTCTCTAGACCACATAGATATAATACGAACAATTAGTCAAAAAGTTACTGCTGCATCACCACACCTTCGGAGTGCCTAATGGAGTGCAAATACGAATGAGCTATCGGAGAGCCAGAGCACTTGGAATTCTACAGTCGAGCACACTCGACTGTAGCCGGAACCCCCTTGTTATATCTAACTTCTTTCTATGTCAATATATTTCAAATAGTTTTATCTTGCAAAATGAGTCAACAACACATATATTGGCAACTTTAAAGGAATATCAAACAGAAAAAAACAGTGAAACAACAACAGCAACAACAAATAGTTTTATTTTACCAAATGAATCAACAGCAACAACAACAACAGCATCAACAACGTCTACATTAGGTACGTTAAAAGAAAATCAAAGAGAACTCAACAACAGCGAAACAACAGAAAAAGACAGCGAAACAACAGCAACACCGTCTACATTAGCTACGTTAAAGGAAAAACAAACAGGAATCAACAACAGCGAAACAACAGAAGTTGCAACCGTCTTTATAAAAACCAATTTACCTAATGATAATGATAGTGGTTTTGATGATGATGATGATGTAATCAAAACTCCGATTCTGAATAAACATGAAATACTTCTAATATTAAACATATTATTTATAATATTATTGTTTGCAATAAATTTCATATTCGTAATAACAGTAAGGAATGCATCAATAGATTGTCTATATAGATATATATATAGTAATAATAGTAGTAGTAATGAAAATATAACAATGAATAACATTTATTAAATTTTACTAAATATATACATAAATATATATTCAAAAATAAAACAGAAAATTTTTTTTATTTAATCATAACAAATCGCAAAAAAAAATGACCATTCGCATATATTTTTTTTTTTTAGATAAAAAACACTCTAGCTGCAGTCAAATAAGTAGGCAACAACAGATAAAAAAAAAACAGCATCGACATGACTAACAGTATCAGCAACAACAAAATTCTACTAAAGCAAATTGGATTATTCCTCACGCATTTTGACAATGTTTCCCGAACATCGTGTCCGAATCTTAAAATTGCAAGAAGTAATACAACATATGGACAATGATGAAATGCTTTCATCAAAATTCGGTGATCATTTCAAATCATGTTCTTGGTCCAGATACGATGCGAAATGTGGACCTGATACTTGTCGCTGTATGCTCGTTGACCAAATCGGAGGCATTGCAGATGATGGAGCGCTATTATAATTTAAGAAAACTTTTGTTCAAATAAAAGTAAAATCAAAATAAAAATAAAAAAACAAAGAAAACAAAAAAAATTGTATTTTATCATAACAAACCGCAAAAACCCCCCACCTCCCACACACAAAATTTTCGCCCCCAACCCAACGTCTATTTTTTTTTTTTTTTGATAAACACTCAAGCTGCAGTCAAATAAGTAAGGAACGAGGGTATAAATATGAAGCACCCTAGCTCACAAAAGTCGCATAAGTAATAAGGAACGAGAAAACATAGATCGTTTAGCATTTTAAAAAGTATAATTATTAACTATTATGGACATTTCGCCGTTGCATTGGTTTATGGAGCGTTTAATGCCTGATGCTGAAAATCAACCAGACATAGAAGTTATTATTTTGTGGGAAGAAATGTTTGATGATCCTGTTAAAATCAACATGTCGAAGAACATATTCTATGATGAAGTTGATTACCTAATGCTGAAAATATACGGAACGATAGTAAACAATAAGAGTGTAACTAATTGGACATATAATACTGATACGTTAAAAATATTTGGCAATGTATTCTTTTCAGAACAAAACATCGTTTTTTACTATTCAAATCAAAGTATTAATATAGACGAGAACACTTTTCATTTTTGTGCAAACAGTAATGGTTTATTTATTTATAAATTGAAAATTATAAATGTACCACGTGAATAATGATAAAATAATTTGTGCAAACAATAATGGTTTATTTATTTATAGATTGAAAATTACGTGATTAATGATAATAAAATATTTTATGCAAACAATAATGGTTTATTTATTTATAGATGAATACTCTCGAAATAAATCAAAAAGCTTTACATTTTTTTTATAAAGTATATGTTCAACGTAGTTAGTTAATAAGTCGTCGTCAAATCTGCATTTATAATTGACACAAACACGATCAATATATTTCCGGACTTTTTCCATATGTCTTACCCATTCATATTCAGTAAGTTCTTTATCAACGAAATATTGTAGACTGCTATAGTCTACACAACACACATCTCTTTTGCCGTCGTCGCCGCCGCCTCCCATGAAAAAGGCTCACTTGCATACCGAAAAGTCAAAGGAAGCCAATACATGTCCAATAGCTATTTCTATTGGACATTTTTTACTCTTTCCAATACAGATAAGGTCTACTTTCATCGTACGACCGTCTTCGTGTTCCAGATAAGATGTGCGGAACGTCCTTGCATTGCTTTTATAATAAAAGACATCGATGTCTCCGAACGTAATAGTTGCTCCTTGTACATAAGCTGCGTAACCGCCCGCCACAAACCAAGTTTTTATTTCCAAGCGCTGCAACAATCTCTCCAGCTTATTCTTTAGTGGATTGTACTTGATCAATTAATTTGGATCGGCTTTCCTTGCTTTTAAACAGTCTTCCATTTTAAACTTTTTAAAATTTTTTTTTTTAATATAGTTTCACTTTGACTTAAAGTCTTTTTGTAAGTGCTTTTATAACGTATAATGTAAATCGTTTTATAGCACCGACATAGACCAGCGATAGCCCCCCGTCCGGACAATGTACTAGAACTTTACAATGCAACGCCCTTGCATGTGTGATAACAGCAACAACAACAACATAGGTCAGCGATAACCCCCCGTCCGGACTCTGAACTGCAGCTTTTCTTTGGTGCACTCTTTGGTGCGCGTGTCCAGCTATAGCCCCCGTCCGTACTCAGCCCCCGTCCGGACTTAGAACTACAGCTTTTTTCATTGTTGCACTCTTGCGCGTGTGCACTGCCCACACACACAAACCACTAACTTCCGGTTGGCGATAATCCACGTCCTTGAACCCCACTAACTTAAGCTTAGCGTTATCACTAGACCACCACTAGAAACTTCTCGTATGACGCCGGATTTTTTTTTTTTTTGATTACACATATGACGCACCGGATGTGTGATAACACCGGATGTGCAATAAAACACCGGATGTGCGATAACACACCACATGTGCGATAACACTAAACCACAACTTCCGGTATGAAGTCACACTGCACCGAAAGTGCGATAACACACCGGAAGTGCGAGAGTTTAGCGGAACATAACCGGAAGTTAATTAAGTGCAACATATACAAATACCCTACGGTGGCAGCTATATGATATAGCCGACCGATTTCAACCAAACTTCGTCAGAATGTATAAAATCACCCCAGATGCATATTCTGCTAGAATGGTTGAAAAATCTTTTAAATTGTCTTTTGAATTAAGATATTTTGAATTTGTGGGAGTTAAAGTGGGCGTGGCCAAAATCTAAAACAAACTTGATCTGCTTGCAATAAAGACGGACCTACATTCCAAATTTGAAGTCTGAAGCTCTTATAGTCTCTGAGATCTAGGCGTTCTTGCAGACGGACGGACAGACGGACTTGGATATATCGACTCGGCTCTTGATGCTGATCAAGAATATATATACTTTATGGAGTCTGCCACCCCTCCTTCCCCCTGACAAAGTTAATAGACCGCTCTATTTTTTTTTTAGTACGGGGTCCAAAAAGTTTTTCATGAGAAAGCTTAGTACTGAAACTTAAACAATTTTCGGCGGCGTAAAATGCTCAATATTTTTCTGTCGACTAGCAGAAAGACAGTGTTGCCAATGTAACAAGAAAAACTAACAAAAGGTTGAATGGTCACTCGAGCGACAGCGCAGGCCCCGTTAGCTGAACGAATAATGAACAAAACATCGTTAGCTGAGCAGGGAGCAAAGCATCGTTAAGTGAGCAAGGGCTATAAAATGGCATGCAAAGCGCCGGCACGGAAATTCGAAGAACAGCGAATCAAGCTACCAGTCCTTGTAGTACAGGACCAAATCATTAACTTTGTAATCACAAAGTCACCCAGAAATCCTTGTCGCCACAGGATCTAGCATCGATCCTTGTCGCCACAGGATCTAGTAGTCAATCCTTGGAGTCACAAGGGTAAGCCATCAGCTTTGTAGTCACAAATTCACCCACAAATTCGTCACAGGATCTAGCATCCATCCTTGTCGCCACAGGATCTAGTCATGAATCCTTGAAGCTACAAGGGTAAATCACCAGCTTTGTAGTCACAAAGCCACCACCAGCAATCCTTGTCGCCATAGGATCTAGCATCAATCCTTGTCGCCACAGGATCTAATCATCAATACTTGGAGTCACAAGGATAAATCATCAGCTTTGGAGTCACAAAGTCGCCCATCAATCCTTGTCGTCACAGGATCTAGCATCGATCTTTGTCGCTACAAGATCTAGTCATCAATCCTTGGAGACACAGGGATAACGTATCAACTGTGTAGTCATAGAGTCAACCATCAATACTTGTCGTCACAGGTTCTAGCATCGATCCTTTTCGCCACAGGATCTAATCATCAATCCTTGCAGTCTCAGGGGTAACCATCCCGCCTTGTAGTCACAAAGCCAACCACCAATCCTTGTTGTACAGGACTTAGAAGTAAGTCGTCCTTGCATCTCGCAGGACTAAATCTGACTTCGGGCTCTTGATGCTGATCAAGAATATATATACTTTATGGAGTCTGAAGCTTTTATAGCCTCTGAGATCTAGGCGTTCTTACAGACGGACATGGATATATCGACTCGGCTCTTGATGCTGATCAAGAATATATACACTTTATGAAGTCTGCCACTCCTCCTTCTCCCTGACAAAGTTAATAGACCGCTCTACTTTTTTTTAGTACGGGGTCCAAAAAGTTTTTCATGAGAAAGCTTAGTACTGAAACTTAAACAATTTTCGGCGGCGTAAAATGCTCAATATTTTTCTGTCGACTAGCAGAAAGACAGTGTTGCCAATGTAACAAGAAAAACTAACAAAAGGTTGAATGGTCACTCGAGCGACAGCGCAGGCCCCGTTAGCTGAACGAATAATGAACAAAACATTGTTAGCTGAGCAGGGAGCAAAGCATCGTTAAGTGAGCAAGGTCTATAAAATCGCATGCAAAGCGCCGGCACGGGCATTCGATGAACAGCGAATCAAGCTACCAGTCCTTGTAGTGCAAGACCAAATCATCAACTTTGTAGTCACAATCCTTGTCGCCACAGGATCTAGTCATGAATCCTTGAAGTTACAAGGGTAAATCATCAGCTTTGTAGTCACAAAGCCACCACCAGCAATCCTTGTCGCCCCAGGATCTAGCATCGATCTTTGTCGCCACAGGATGTAATCATCAATCCTTGGAGTCGCAGGGGTAACCATCCCGCTTTGTAGTCTCAAAGCCACCCACCAATCCTTGTTGTACAGGACTTAGAAGAAAGTCGTCCTTGCATCTCGCAGGACTAAATCTGACTTCCGGTAGTGAGTCGTACAAAAGGGATTGTCCTTGCCGGATGCAGGATCGACATCAATTATCCGGCGGTCAGCGGACATAGGTATTCAATCCTCGCGGCAGCAGGATTAGGTTGGTGATCGCTGCCAACGCGCGCTCAGGGATGAAGTCGTTTTTGCGGAAGTAAGAGTCAAGTCGGCAATCCTCGCGAAAGCAGGATCAGTCTAAGGGTTATTATGTACGCAGCCGTAGACGCATTTTTCACGGGTAGACGAGCCCGGAGACGACCCAGGAGTACCCGAACCAGGAGCAGAGACGACCCAAGAAGGAAGGATCCCTACGTCGGCCAGGAGCCGCCAATAAACCATTGAAATCGAATCTTCTGCGTTCTTATTTATTCGCAAGGCTGCAACTCATACATTTGTTGTACGAGTCCACAGAACCGACCGAGTTAGCCCGGCCGAAACAATTAGGATCGTTACAACTGGCGCCCAACTTGCAGGGTTTTAAGAATAGATAAACCAGATAATTTCAATATGGTACGAACATGGATATATAACCTCAAGAAGGAAGAAATCACACAGTATACCAACGAGTTTAGAATACAACTCAGCGGCACCGTGGATGCCATGCGGAGCGAGCTGGCGACTGGGTCAATGTAAACGAAGGCCGCATCTCACATGTCGGGCGGATAGATACATTGGCCAGAAAACACGGTCGCCAGTCGCCGCTCAAAGATCCCACCTATGCCACACTAGACGAAGACATGGACACGGAGAGAAATAACACAGCAGCGTCCATAGCAAAGATGGATATTACGTCCACGAGAACGCAGAAACGCATGGGAGAACACGAATACCACGAACCAAAACCAGACGACAACAGAACGACGGGCAAGCACAGAAAGGAATCGAGGTCGAGATTATGGAGCAAGTCCGAGAGTGGAGCTTCAAGTTCGACGGGAATTCGAAGGCCCTTGAATTCCTAGAGCAGGTGGAATAGTCGGCGGAGGACGTATCACGACGGAAACAGGGCATCGGCGAGCCATTCAAAAGGTACATGGTGGAGATGCAAACGCTGATGCGGCCTCTCCGATTATTAAAGGAATGGGAACGGACCCAAGTCTACAACAGTAGCCTCCCGGACCTTCGAGCGTTAGCACTCCCGTATCAGAATGGCAGTTTGCTTGAACTTATGCACCTGGCTGAGGAGTTCGAGGAGCTGGAACGCGACCGAGAACTACTCCGGCAGCACACTCGGCAACACCGCTCACGACTGATAATAAAAGATTCCAGGCCAACGGTAAGCCAGGTCACACCCACAACCGACACCAAGGGCGTTCGCAGGACCTCCAACGCATGTCCTAATCCAACACAGGCATGCACGTGATGTGGACGAGAGGGACACTAGACGAGAGAGTGCCGCAACGAGAGCCTGATATTTTGCTGGACGCGTGGGCGAATTGGAGTCAATGCTGCTGTGCGGGAAACGACAGACGGCGTCCAGCTAACAGGAGCGAGTGGATGTCGATATAGGCAGCTCCACAAAACTAGTCGGCGCTTTAAAGGACGAGGGCCACCGCATTTCGGCAGCAGTTCAAATCGGAAACCATTCCTACAACGCTACTATCGACACCGGGGCAATACGCAGTTTTGTGAGCGAGGAACTGGCAGTGACGTTATGTGAGGAAGGATTTGAACTGGGACCGGCACGAAGGTAGGTACGGGTGGCAGATGGTCGGTTCAGCGGAGTGACGGAACAAGTGGAGGTGCAGATCGAACTCGTCAACAAGCAAGTGGATCTGGCTATGCTTGTACGGCCAGAGTCATCGACGAATTGGTGCTAGTATGGGATTTCTTATCTTGCATTGGAACCATTCCCGTTGCTCGTTGAAAGGTGGCCGGTCTACTGGAAAAGTCCTCTGCCTGGTACCGTAAACGCTGTCAACTGTCGACTTGCCTTTTCCATTGGTAACTGCCAATAGCCATCCTTCAGTTCGAGACTCGTGATGTAGTGAGCCTCCCTTAGTTGGTCCAAAATGTGGTGTGGGAAGCGGATATTCGTCCTTGACTGACCGGCTGTTTAACTGCCGAAAGTCGATACACAATCTCCATTTGCCCGTCTTCTTCCTGACCATGACGTTCGGCGCACTCTGCGGGCTGTTAGATGGCTCGATACATCCCTTGGCCAACAGCTCGTCAACCTGCTTATTGATCTCTTTCTGCGTCTTGGGATTCTTCGGGAAGTAACGCTGCTTTATCGGTCGGTCGTCGTGCATCACAATTCGGTGCTCAGTGATAGGAGAAGTTCCCGTCATGACTACCGAAATTGATCTATAACCGCAGCCGAATGTAAAGGTTCACAACTCGTTCCGTTTTTGATAACATGTCCTTGTTTCATAGCATTGGTCTGTTCCTCTGTTGCTTGTTCTTGTGTTACTTAATCCTCTGTTACTTGTCCCTGTGTTGCGTACTCAACGTACTTGAAGATCAACGTCGACAAGTCCAATTTCTTCAAAAAGGAGCTGAAGTATCTGGGCCACAAAGTGACGGAACACAGCATTTGCACCGATCCAGAGAAAGTAGTTGCGATCTCCCAGATTTCGCCAACACTGTGCATCCACTCAACGGGTTGTTAAAAAAAGGGATTGAATGGATATGGACAGACGAGCATCAACAGGCGTTCGAGACAAAGGCACGAGTGAAGTCTGCGATGGAGGCCATGGAAACCCAGTTTGGGCGAGCAAATCTGGTTGAAAGAGCATCACCTTTCGAGCGCAGCTGAAGGATTGCGGCAAAACTGGCACCAAGATTTGGAGGACCATATCGGATCGTGGAGTTCGTGTCACCCTTCATTTGCAAGCTACAGTCGCCGACGGACAGGAAGAGCACATATATTTTTTTGACCACCCGATGAATATTCCACATGGCCACGCCCACTCATAACAAGTACAAAAAAAGAGATAACAGACGCCAAAATATATAAAAAATAAATACAATTTTTTTTTGGGAAATTTTATTTGGACCACCCTTACGTAAAATCAGTATTGCCCACAACCACGCCCATAATACACGGAGACGGGAAAACGAAACAAAACAAAAATTTTTTTTTCGGACCAAAAGTTTTTGGTTCTATGTTGCGGAGTGTAGGCAATTCGCTGCATCAGCCAATAGGAAGAAGGCAACAGTGGAAAAAATGCGCCAAAAACACATGGTGCCAGAGAGTATGCAAATCGGTCAAATAATACACGGAAACTATAGAAAACAAAAATACCGTCTTAAAATGAGATTACCAAAGCACAACAGTTCTGCTTCCAACAGGAAATAACGGGAAAGATATATATATGTATTCGGCATAACATATATACATATATATAAACATACAGGAATAGCTGGAGCATATACTTCAAAGGGAAACATAACATATATACGGTGGATGAGAATACATATACAAGGAGCAACAACTGTAAACTTCTCCCTGACAAAGTTAATAGACCGCTCTACTTTTTTTTTAGTACGGGGTCCAAAAAGTTTTTCATGAGAAAGCTTAGTACTGAAACTTAAACAATTTTCGGCGGCGTAAAATGCTCAATATTTTTCTGTCGACTAGCAGAAAGACAGTGTTGCCAATGTAACAAGAAAAACTAACAAAAGGTTGAATGGTCACTCGAGCGAGAGCGCAGGCCCCGTTAGCTGAACAAATAATGAACAAAACATCGTTAGCTGAGCAGGGAGCAAAGCATCGTTAAGTGAGCAAGGGCTATAAAATGGCATGCAAAGCGCCGGCACGGGCATTCGAAGAACAGCGAATCAAGCTACCAGTCCTTGTAGTACAGGACCAAATCATCAACTTTGTAGTCACAAAGTCACCCAGCAATCCTTGTCGCCACAGGATCTAGCATCGATCCTTGTCGCCACAGGATCTAGTCATCAATCCTTGGAGCCACAGGGGTTAATCATCAGCTTTGTAGTCACAAAGTCACCACCAGCAATACTTGTCGCCCCAGGATCTAGCATCAATCCTTGTCGCCACAGGATCTAGTCATCAATACTTGGAGTCACAAGGATAAATCATCAGCTTTGGATTCACAAAGTCGCCCATCAATCCTTGTCGTCACAGGATCTAGCATCGATCTTTGTCGCCACAGGATCTAGTCATCAATCCTTGGAGACACAGGGATAACGCATCAACTGTGTAGTCATAGAGTCAACCATCAATACTTGTCTTCACAGGTTCTAGCATCGATCCTTTTCGCCACAGGATCTAATCATCAATCCTTGGAGTCTCAGGGGTAACCATCCCGCTTTGTAGTCACAAAGCCACCCACCAATCCTTGTTGTACAGGACTTAGAAGTAAGTCGTCCTTGCATCTCGCAGGACTAAATCTGACTTCCGGTAGTGAGTCGTACAAACGGAGTGTCCTTGCCGGGTGCAGGATCGGGAATAATTATCCTCGCCGACGCAGGATCAGGGGCATCAATCCTTGCTGTACAGGACTTAGAATTAAGTCGTCCTTGCATCTCGCAGGACTAAATCTGACTTCCGGTAGTGAGTCGTACAAACGGAGTGTCCTTGCTGGGTGCAAGATCGAAAACAATTATCCGGCGGACAGTGGACATAGGTATTCAATCCTCGCGGCAGCAGGATTAGGTTAGTGATCGCTGCCAACGCGCGCTCAGAGGGGAAGTCGATTTTGCGGAAGTAAGATTCAAGTCGGCAATCCTCGCGAAAGCAGGATCAGTCAGTCAGTAGACGCATTTTCAAGGGCAGACGAGCCCGGAGACGACCCAGGAGTACCCGAACCATGAGCAGAGACGACCCAAGAAGGAAGGATCCCTACCGATCACATAGTACTACAATCAAGAATACCATTATGCATTACAACTGAATTTAAAAGTCGGCCAGGAGCCGCCAATAAACCATTGAAATCGAATCTTCTGCGTTCTTATTTATTCGCAAGGCCGCAACTTATAAATTTGTTGTACGAGTCCACAGAACCGACCGAGTTGGCCCGGCTGAAACAATTAGGATCGTTACAACTGGCGCCCAACTTGCAGGGTTTTGAGAATAGATAGACTAGATAATTTCAATATGGTTCGAACATGGATCTATAACCTCAAGAAGGAGGAACTCACACAGTATTTCAACGTGTTTGGAATACAACTCAGCGGCACCGTGGATGCCATGCGAAGCGAGTTGGCGACTGGGTCCACGTAAAAAAAGGCCGCATCCCACATGCCGGACGGATAGATACATTGGCCAGAAAACACGGCCGCCAGTCGCCGCTCAAAAATCCCACCTATGCCACACTAGACGAAGACATGGACACGGAGAGAAATAACACAGCAGCGTCCATAGCGAAGATGGATTTTACGTCCACGAGCGAAGAGGCGCACCGTCTGGAACAGCAAAAACTGGAGAACGCAGAAACGCATGGGAGAACACGAATACCACGAACCAAAACCAGACGACAACAGAACGACGGGCAAGCACAGAAAGGAATCCAGGTCGAGACTATGGAGCAAGTCCGAGAGTGGAGCTTCAAGTTCAACGGGAATTCGAAGGCCCTTGAATTCCTAGAGCAGGTGGAATAGTCGGCGGAGGAAGTATCACGACGGAAACAGGGCATCGACGAGCCATTCAAAAGGTACATGGTGGAGATGCATACGCTGATGCGGCCTCTCCGATTATTAAAGGAATGGGAACGGACCCAAGTCTACAACAGTAGCCTCCCGGACCTTCGAGCGTTAGCACTCCCGTATCAGAATGGCAGTTTGCTTGAACTTATGCACCTGGCTGAGGAGTTCGAGGAGCTGGAACGCGACCGAGAACTACTCCGGCAGCACACTCGGCAACACCGCTCACGACTGATGGTAATAAAAGATTCCAGGCCAACGGAAAGCCAGGTCACACCCACAACCGACACCAAGGGCGTTCGCAGGAGCAACGAGCAGTTTTGTGAGCGAGGAACTAGCAGTGACGTTATGTGAGGAAGGATTTGAACTGGGAGCGGCACAAAGGTAGGACCGTGTGGCAGATGGTTGGTTCAGCGGAGTGACGGAACAAGTGGAGGTGCAGATCGAACTCGTCAACAAGCAAGTGGATCTGGCTATTCTTGTACGGCCGGGATTTCTTATCTTGCATTGGAACCATTCTCGTTGCTCGTTGAAAGGTTGCCGCTCAGAAATTGATCTATAGCCGCAGCCGAATGTAAAGGTTCACAACTCGTTCCGTTTTTGATAACATGTCCTTGTTTCATAGCATTGGTCTGTTCCTCTGTTGCTTGTTCTTGTGTTACTTGATCCTCTGTTACTTGTTCCTGTGTTGCTTACTCAACGTACTTGAAGATCAACGTCGACAAGTCCAATTTCTTCAAAAAGGAGCTGAAGTATCTGGGCCACAAAGTGACGGAACACGGCATTTGCACCGATCCAGAGAAAGTGGTTGCGATCTCCCAGATTTCGGAGTTTGGAGGACCATATCGGATTGTGGAGTTCGTGTCACCCTTCATTTGAAAGCAACAGTCGCCGACGGACAAGAAGATTAGAAGAGCACATATATTTTTTTCACCACCCCAATGATATTCCACATGGCCACGCCCACTCATAACAAGTACAAAAAATGAGATAACAGACGCCAAAATATATAAAAAACAAGTGAGCTCCGTCTACAGTCGAGTGTGCTCGACTGTAGAATACCCTGTGCCCTGGCTCTCCGATAGGTCATACGTATGTGCCCTACGTTAGGCATGCCAAAGTTGTGATGATGCGGCATTAATTTTTTGACTAATTGATCGTATTACATCTATGTGATCTAGTGAACCGATTTAAGCGAAATTGCAAATTCTGAATCTGTGAGTTTGGTTGACTTATCTCTAAAAACAACTATAATTTACGCACTATATCTTAAAATTCGCTTCTATGGCAGCTATTTGATATCCGATTTTAACCAAACTTGGTCAGGATGTAGAATACCATCCCAAATGTGTATTTTGTTAGTTTGGTTGAGATACCTTAAACAACAAAAAAGTTTATCATGATAAAACTTGATTTTCGACTGATCGTTCCTATGGCAGCAATATTATATAGTGTTTCGATTTCAACCAAATTTGATCAGGATGTATAGGACCCTTCCACATGCACATCCTGTAAGTTTGGTCAAATTATTTCAAACAACAAAAAAGCTTTTCATACTCAAACTTGATTTTGTACTGATTGTTCCAATGGCAGCTTTATGATATAGTGGTCCGATTTCAACCAAATTTGTTTAGGATGTATGGAACCTTCCTAAATGCATATCCTGTCAGTTTGGTCAAGATATTTTAAACAACAAAAGAGATTTTCATACTAAAACTTGATTTTGAACTGATCGTTCCTAAGGCAGCTATATGATATAGTGGTCCGATTTCAACCAAATTTGATCAAAATGTATAGGACCATCCGAAATGTAAATCCTGTTAGTTTCGTTGGGATATTACAAACAACATAAAAGTTTTTCATACTAAATCTTGATTTTGGGCTGATCGTTCCTATGACAGCTATATGATATAGTAGTCCGATTTCAACCAAATTTGATCAGGATGTATAGGACCAAACCAAATGCATATCCTGCTAGTTTGGTCGTGATATTTCAGACAACAAAAAAGTTTTTCATACTAAAACTTGATTTTGTACTGATCGTTCCTATGGCAGCTATATGATATAGTGGTCCGATCCAAATTTTAAAACAAACTTGATCTGCGCCCGCTATCAAGGAACCTACATACCGAGTTTGAAGTCTCTAGCTTTTATAGTTTCTGAGATCCTTTGACTCAAACAGACGGACGGACAGACGGACAGACGGACAGACAGACGGACATGGCTCAATCGACTCGGCTATTGATACTGATTAAGAATATATATACTTTATAGGGTCGGAGATGCTTCCTTCTGCCTGTTACATACATTGCACAAAACCATTATACCCTTTTTGACCATTTTCAATGGGCACAGGGTATAATAAATACAATTTTTTTTTGGGAAATTTTATTTGGACCACCCTGACGTAAAATCAGTATTGCCCACAACCACGCCCATAATACACGGAGACGGGAAAACGAAACAAAACAAAAATTTTTTTTCGGACCAAAAGTTTTTGTTCTATGTTGCGGAGTGTAGGCAATTCACTGCATCAGCCAATAGGAAGAAGGCAACAGTGGGAAAAATGAGCCAAAAACACATGGAAAATATCAGGTGCCAGAGAGTATGCAAATCGGTCAAATAATACACGGAAACTATAGAAAACAAAAATACAGTCTTAAAATGAGATTACCAAAGCACAACAGTTGTGCTTCCAACAGGAAATAACGGGAAAGATATATATATGTATTCGGCATAACATATATACATATATATAAACATACAGGCATAGCTGGAGCATATACTTCAAAGGGAAACATAACATACATACGGTGGATGAGAATACATATACAAGGAGCAACAATTGTAAACACAGGAAATAATACAACTGCCGCCGGCCGTGGGCCTCTGGTTAGAGACACCGGTCGCGGAACAGGAGACCGGGGTTCAAGTCCGGCTCTGACATAATAGTAAATATAGAATGTGCCACCGCCAATGGCTTTTAATAATTCCTTCAAGGGCATCTGAGTGGGAAAATACAGTCAGACGAAAACTTCATGTCTATTTGTTTCCCGAAGAAAGAGGAGAGTGCGAGCAACAGTATTGTTTCTCACAGCATTTCTAGTTAACTACGCCCATGGGCTGCACACAGTTAACTGGTGAGCGGGCCTCGTCGTACTATAACTGACCAAGAGAGAGCGCAGGCCCCGTTAGCTGAATGAATAGGGCTATAAATGGCATGTAAAGCGCCGGCACGGGCGTTCGAAGATCAGCGAATCAAGCCACCAGTCCTTGTAGTACAGAACCAAATCATTAACTTTGTAATCACAAAGTCACCCAGAAATCCTTGTCGCCACAGGATCTAGCATCGATCCTTGTCGCCACAGGATCTAGTAGTCAATCCTTGGAGTCACAAGGGTAAGCCATCAGCTTTGTAGTCACAAATTCACCCACAAATTCGTCACAGGATCTAGCATCCATCCTTGTCGCCACAGGATCTAGTCATGAATCCTTGAAGCTACAAGGGTAAATCACCAGCTTTGTAGTCACAAAGCCACCACCAGCAATCCTTGTCGCCACAGGATCTAGCATCGATCCTTGTCGCCACAGGATCTAGTCATCGATCCTTGGAGTCACAGGGGTAAATCATCAGCTTTGTAGTCACAAAGCCACCACCATCAATCCTTGTTACCAAACGATCTAGCATCGATCCTTGTCGCCACAGGATCTAGTCATGAATCCTTGGAGTCACAATGATAAATCATCAGCTTTGGAGCCACAAAGTCGCCCATCCATCCTTGTCGTCACAGGATCTAGCATCGATCCTTGTCGCCACAGGATCTAGTCATCAATCTTTGGAGTCACAAGGATAAATCATCAGCTTTGTAGTCACAAAGTCACCCAGCAATCCTTGTCGTCACAGGATCTAGCATCGATCCTTGTCGCCACAGGATCTAGTCATCGATCCTTGGAGTCACAGGGGTAAATCATCAGCTTTGTAGTCACAAAGCCACCACCAGCAATCCTTATCGCCACAGGATCTAGCATCGATCCTTGTCGCCACAGGATCTAGTCATGAATCCTTGAAGTCACAAGAATAAATCATCAGCTTTGAAGTCACAAAGTCGCCCAGAAATACTTGTCGCCACAGGATCTAGAATCAAGAATATCAAAACGCATTACAACTGAATTTAAGAGTCGGCCAGGAGCCGCGTTCTGCGTTCTTATTTATTCGCAAGGCTGCAACTTATAAATTTATTGCACGAATCCACAGAACCGACCGAGTTAGCCCGGCTGAAACTACTAGGATCGTTACAATAGGCAATGGAAATGTTAATTAATAATAATAAAGGAGAAATATGCTATGGCACGCAAGCACAGCTCGTATTGGGTGCACCCATCCATTGTATTAATACAATAAAACAAAATTATTTGTTTTATGTCCACAAAAACGATTTCAGTTTACTCGCTTGCTTATAATCAACTAATATTGTCGTCGTTTTTGACCAAATTCATGCATTCATCTTCGTTTACACTTGTGTGCCGGACATTTCTCTGCTATATTCCTAGCGAAACTCTAAACAGTTCGATGTTCTTCAAAACCTGTCAAACAGTGCTGGATAACACCAGTTGCTTATCTGGAAACTCCGTATTTATCGAGTCTCAGGATCTACTAGCGGAGCTAAATGTCAAGTTCTTCTTCTTCACATTACGCCAACGTTTTTTTTTATATGCAGTTCAAGTCAACGCCTATTTATAAATGTCAGTACTATGCTTTAAGCTTGATTTTCGACGGATTTTTCCTATGGCAGCTATTTGATATAGCAGAACGATTTCAACCAAACTTGATTTTCCTCTATGCGTAACAGGCAGAAGGAAGCGTGGCAGACCCCATAAAGTATATATATTCTTGATCAGCATCAACAGCCGAGTCGATATAGTCATGTACGTCTGTAAGAGCGCCTAGGTCTCATACACTATACGAGCTAGCGACTTCAAACTTGGTATGTAGATCCGTCTATATTGCATACATTTTCTACCAATTGTTTCTATGGCAACTATAAGATATAGAGGACCACCTTACACCAATCTTGGTCAAAATATATAAGATCACCCCTGATGCATATTCTGTTTAATTGGTTGAGATTCATAAATTAACAAAAAAGTTTTTCATACAAACTCTCCGATAGGTCATACGTATGTGCGCTACGTTAGGCATGCCGAAGGTGTGATGATGCGGTATTAACTTTTTGACTAATTGTTCGTATCACATCTATGTGATCTAGTCAACCGATTTGAACCAAATTGCAAATTCTGAATCTGTAAGTTTGGTTGACTTATCTCTAAAAACAACAATTATGTTCGTACTATATCTTAATATTCGTTGCAATGGCAGCTATTTGATATCCGATTTCAACCAAATTTGGTCAGGATCTAGACAACCATGCCAAATGCGTATTCTGTTAGTTTGGTTGAGAAACCTCAAACAACAAAAAAGTTTATCATACAAAAACTTGATTTTTAACTGATCATTCCCATGGTAGCTATATGATATAGTGGACCGATTTTAGCCAAGATTGGTCAGAATGTATGGGACCATCCCACATGCATATTGCCTCAGTTTGGTTGACATATCTCAAGCAACAAAAAAGTTTTGCATACCAAAACTTGATTTTCGACTGATCGTTCCTATGGCAACTATATCACATAGTGTTTCGATTTTAACCAAATTTAGTCAGGATGTATGGAACTATCCCACATGCATATTGTCTGAGTTTAGCTGACATATCTTAAGCAATAAAAAAGTTTTTCATGCCAAAACTTGATTTTCGACTGATCGTTCCTATGGCAGCTATATGATATAGTAGACCGATGTTAGCCAAGTTTCGTCAGGATGTACGGGAGTATCCAACATGCATATTGTCTCAGTTTGGCTAACATATCTCAAGCCACAAAAAAGTTTTTCATACCAAAACTTGATTTTCCACTGATCGTTCCTATTGCAGTTAAATTATATAGTAGACCGATTTTAACCAAGTTAGGTTAGGATGTATTGGACTATCCCACATGCATATTGTCTCAGTTTGGCTAAGATATCTAAAGCAACTAAAGAGTTTTTCGTACCAAAACTTGATTTTCGACTGATCGTTCTTATGGCAGCTATATTATATAATGTTCCGATTTTAACCAAGTTTAGTCAGGATGTATTGGACTATCCCACATGCATATTGTCTCAGTTTGGCTAAGATATCTCAAGCAACTAAAAAGTTTTTTATACCAAAACTTGATTTTCGACTGATCTCTCCTATGGCAGCTATATGATATAGTAGCCCGATTTTAACAAAAATTAGTCAGGATGTATGGGACCACCTCAAATGCATATTCTATTAGTTTGATTGAGATATATTAAACAACAAAAAAGTTTTTCATACTAAAACTGGATTTTGGACTGATCGTTCCTATGGCAGCTATATGATATAGTGGTCCGATCGAAATTTTAAAACGAACTTAATCTGCGCCCGCTATCCAGGAACCTACATACCAAGTTTCAAGTCTCTAGCTCTTATAGTTTCCGAGATCCTTTCAATCAAACAGATGAACACACAGACGGACATGGCTCAATCGACTCGGCTATTGATGCTGATCAAGAATATATATACTTTGTAGGGTCGGAGATGCTTCCTTCTGCCTGTTACATACATTGCACAAAACCATTATACCCTTTTTGACCATCTTTATTGGGCACGGGTATAAAAAAACGAAGGATACCGATATTTGTTAACTGTAATTGATACACTCTCCAAATAGAGAATAAGTGAGCTTCTAAGATTGTAGCGGCTATAAGAAACATGTTTAAAATTTCAAAGAAAAGACCTAAGAATATACAAAGCGATCAAGAAATAGAATTCTTTAAAAAGTAATTTCTCAAACTTATGAGTGACAAAAGCATCACGAGGGGTGTGAAAGGCGACTAGCAATGTACATAGGAAGAATGGAAAATTTGCTATGATTGTACGATCGGGTCGACTTATATATCGATCGAAAGGTATAGTTTTAAATAACAAAAGTACATACTTAGACTTTTGGAAACTCACCCGGTTCGTGGGATAATCAGGTGTAAGTGAGAGGGGCGAAATTAAAATGATTGCAGCGGATGGGGACGTTGGGGCTTTTTGGTACGAAAAACTTTTTTGTTTATTGAGATATCTCAACCAATTCAACAGAATATGCATCTGAGGTGATTTCATACATTCTGAATAAGTTTGGTTGAAATCGGTCTGCTTTATCATATTGCTGCCATAAGAACAATCACTCGAAAACCAAACGTTGGTATTAAAATTTTTTTTGTTTTATTTTTTTTAAAATCGGTCTACTATACTCTAAAGCTGTCATAGGAACAATTGGTCGAAAGTGTATACTGAGAATGAACATTTTTGTTGTTTCTGGAGATACCACAATCATACTCGCAGATTGAGAATTTTCTATTGTCTTATACCTTATATATATATACAGATTTATAATTTTTCTTTTAATCAGGAGTTGCTTTTCCATAGTAAATACGGGGTCTCCGACAGTCGAGTATGCTCAACTGTAGCACCGCACCTAGCTCTATTATTATTTTTATCAAAAATACGCGTCGAATGACACCTCGATTATCAAAATCCGACTACTGGTTCGAAAGATATTTAAACTTGAAAAATGTAGACGCCTTCCAAAAATGA
This sequence comes from Drosophila rellima, assembly GCA_035043635.1. NCBI lineage: Eukaryota > Metazoa > Arthropoda > Insecta > Diptera > Drosophilidae > Drosophila > Drosophila rellima. Next base: position 580 of record JAWNMV010000264.1, on the reverse strand, counting down.
GATGAAAACTCAGTCCTCCTGTTGGTTTGTTTGTTTGTTTGTTTGTATCAAAGCGTTGAAGTACACACAATATCCAAACGATAGGTACAGATATGTTCTATATGTCGTTGGACAGGTATTTTAAAGGGCTTTCATATAGGTAAATGGCTACAGTTGAAAATAACTCTTTTATTACACATTTTGCCGATTTTAGTATGAACAATTTGTTTTGATGTATGACACATATCGCTTTTTTTGGTGTGTTTGGAAGATAAACTCCTTATAATTTGTTTGCCCTGACCCATTGAAAATGGTCAAAAAGTGATTTAGTGCGAACAACTTTTTTGCTGTTCGCTATATCTCAACCAAAACGTCAGAATAAGCATCAGAGATAGTTTCATACATCCCGACCAAATTTGGTTGAAATCGGAGCACTATATCTTATAGCTGCCATAGGAAGGATCAGTCGAAAATCAGTTTTAATACGAAAAACTTTTTAGTTGTTTGAGATATCTTAAACAATCTGACAAATTAAACATTTGTTAGTTTTATTAGGTTAGGAGGATCGGGACCTTATTGTGCAAGGTGCCGAATGCCACTC
>JAWNMV010000261.1:0-87409 GCA_035043635.1 Drosophila rellima | reverse complement strand
CAAACCAAAACACAACAGTAAAACTGCGACAAACAAACATCAAGCACAAAAAAAACAAAAAACAAAAACAAACACATATCAGTAACCGCTGCATCGGGCTTAAGCCCAACAACAACAACCATGCACGAACCGCCTGATATAGGCAAATACACCAACACACAGCTAGGCGAACCCAAATACATTGTACTAAAGAGAAATGACAACAACTCATTTGAAAATGTTTCACCATTCATCATTAAAAAAACCATAGACCATGCTTGCGGAGGAGAAGTCGAATCATGCAAAAAAACAAGAGAAGGATCCCTTCTGATTAAAACAAAAAACCAACTACAGGCATTAAAACTGCTGAAACTAACCAAAATGACGAACATGGAACTAACTGCAACAGAACACAAAACACTAAACTCGACCAAAGGTGTTATTTATTGCAACGAACTTCGCAACATAAGTGAAACTGAAATTCTTCAAGAACTGAGAACACAAAAAGTAACCGAAGTAAGAAAAATATTAAAAAAACAACAAAACAACACAAATCGTGAAGACAATAACACCAATACACTAACAGAAACTGGACTTATTACAATAACATTTGCAACACACAAACTACCCGAAAAATTAAAAATTGGCTACGAAACTGTACGAGTACGACCTTACATCCCCCTACCTCTCCAATGCAAAAAATGCCTGCGGTTTGGACACCCTACCCCAATCTGCAAGAGCTCTGAAACATGCAAAAACTGCTCAGAAGTGAAACACACATACGAAGGCGAACTCTGCAAAAACACACAAACATGTCTTAACTGTAAAAACAACCCGGAAATTGACCACCAACATAGCCCACTCGACCGCAAATGTCCAACATTCCTCAAGCAACAAGAACTGACAGCAATTAAAACCACAGAAAAAGTAGACCACAAAACAGCGCTAAATATGTACCATAGCAGGCACAGTCAACAATTGAGAAACACGTACGCCAAAACCCTTGCAAATTAAACACCCCACACAACAGCCACACACCCACCCAAAACGCAACACACACATACACAAAACACCACACCACATCAACACCATTCATCTGGAACATCTGGTCTAAGCTCATCCAAAACATCCTCAACCACATAACGATCAGCCGAAATAACACCCGCACCGCAGCCACAAAATCATAATCATCAAAAAAACACTCTCGAACACATGGAAACCTGACGGTAACACAGACACCATATTATACTCATCACAACCCAGTGATGATCTAAAACTAAGAATTTTTTCAAAAGTTAAATCAGGCCCTCTCTCTACCAACTTCAAACCCTCCAAAACAAAACCAAAAACCAAACCCTTAAACAACAACAAACACACAAAGAACAACAGCGACAACGAATCTGTTTAAGAAAACAAATAACTTAAAATTAAAACTTAGACTTAAGCCCAAACTTATACCACTCTTAACCTTACTTAAGCCCAAACACATATAAAAATAATGTCGCTAAAAGTAATTCAATGGAATATCAAAGGATACACAAACAACCACAACCAACTCCTCATCCTTATTAAAAAACACTCCCCACCAATCATCTCCCACCAAGAAACTCACATACAATATACCAATAACATACCAACACCAGTCAACTACAAAATGTTCACAAACCAAGCCACCAACAGAATTGGAGGCGTAGCATTGCTAGTTCACAAATCAATGCAACACACAGACCTCAAAACACACAACGACTTAGAAGTATTAGCAATCAACGTTCGATCTAAACAAAACTTAAACATATTTTCCACATACATTTCCCCAAACAAGAAAATCACAGTTAACAGCCTCCAAAATTCAATCAACACCCAACAAACACCCTCAATAGTCACTGGTGACTTCAATGGCTGGCACCCATCTTGGGGTTCACCAACAACAAACACACGAACACACAACTAATACTATTAAACGACAAATCACCCACCCATTTCTCAACACACAACACATTCACACACATAGACCTCACACTCTGCTCCCCTACGCTAGCCCCATACACAAAATGGAAAATACTCGACAACAAAACCTCAAAAGACCAGTATCAACAGACCACACTTTAAACTAAAAGACGCCAACTGGCAACAATACGAAACTCTCACACATCATGCAAACACAAAATTCTTTATCTCCGAAAATCTAAATAAAGAATCAGCCCAAATCAATAGAATAATTCTGACAAGTGCAAACCTAGCCATCCCCCAAACCTCATTAAACAGACAACCCAACAAAGTCCCCTGGTGGAACAAAAACCTTAGCCTGTTACGAAAAGCAAAACAAAAAGCCTGGAAAACTCTGAGCAAGAACATCACCACAGAAAACATCAATAACTATAGACGCACAAACGCCAAACTTAAATTCGAAATTAAAAAAAGTAAACAAGAAGCCTCCAATTCATTCACCTCAACAATTCAACCTGCAACCCCCTCATCACAAATATGGGCCAATATAAGACGTCTTCTGTGGACTCAACCCGATCAAACAAATACACGCTATAACCAATCCGTATTCTAGACAAATAACCACAAGCAATCACGAAATAGCCAACATTCTTGCCCAACACTGGTCAGATCTAGCAGAAGACTCCAACTTCACACAAGAATTTCGAAACAACAAATACAAACCAAACAATATAAACTACCCACCTTCCCCAACTGCACAAGAAATAGAAAAGAACATAACAAATCTCGAACTATCCTCCGCACTACAAGCACTGAAAGGATCCACCCCAGGCCTAAACAGGATATCTTATCAAATGATAAAAAACAGCTCTCCAACAACAAAAAACAGAATCACCAACCTATTCAACAAAATCCTCAACAACTATATACCCCAATCCTACAAAAACAGCCTAATTATACCAATACCTAAACCGAACACCATCAAAACAGAACCCACCTCCTACAGACCGATTTCCCTAAACTACTGCCTCGCAAAAACCCTAGACAAAATAATAGATAAAAGACTATGGTGGTTTGTCACCTACAACAATCTCTTAAGTCCGAACCAATTTGGTTTTAAAAAAGACAAATCGACTTTAGACAGTCTACTCTATGTAGACTGCCTCATAATGACCCCGCGACCTCACCAACCTTATTGACACCACACTACGAATACATAAAAAACCCACAACACCCCCGGAAACATATCAAAAACTTTTTAAACATACCAAAGAAAACCTAAAAAGTCGCACGTTTATATACACAGACGGCTCAAAATTAAACGATACAATAACCTACGCCATCACAACCGAAACAACCGTACTAAAATACGGCACCCTTCCCCCCTACTCCTCAGTACTTACCGCTGAAACAATAGCAATCCTTAAAGCCATAGAGCACTGTAAGAATATGAGAAGCAGATTCATCATTTGCTCAGATTCCCTATTAACAATAGATGCAATAAATAACACGAACAACAAAAACTTTTACAACGACAAAATCAGATCCCAAATCATACACCTATCCCCCAAAATAAAACTAATGTGGATTCCAGGCCATGCAGGCATAATAGGGAATGAAATGCTGACCAAACAGCGAAATCAACACATAAAATGCCACTAACGCTCACCCCAAATACAAGCCCAACAGACATAAGCAGATACCTAAAACGAACATTCACATCCAGACAAAAACAAAACCTCTCACACTGCAGCCAATGGTACAAAAACATAAATTCAAGCAACATACACATAGGGAACTACTTCAGTACACCACATAAACTCAACAGACTTGATCAAATTAAAATAATTAGACTCCGCCTACTCTCACAATATCTGTCGAAAAATAATGTCAAAGTAGGTCAAGAATGCTGGACATTGGAATGATTTCATTACTCGTATTTCTAGATTACAGAGTCAGCTAATCTAATGCTGAAAACACCACCGATATATGTTGACGCACATATCTAACTCCCTCGCTTTCCAGAAGGTTAATCTTCTGAAAACTGGTGGTTTGACTGCAGAGATGATGACGGAAACTAGACGGATCTCTTCTCAAGTTTGTTAGCTGTCGATGATATGAGTATATAATTTGGAGAAGATGATCCTCTAACCCCAATCGATGCTGAGATCGACGTACCAGTTCCAAGCCAATCGAAAGTCAAGGTCGAAATGTGCCATGTGCTGTCAGCTTATCGGCTGAATTGTTCAAGGCTGGTGGCAATGAGTTGCTAGGGTGCATTATCAACTCACCTACAAAATAGGGTTAAGGGAGAGCATGCCCGATGATTGAAACTTCAGTCTGATCTGTCATCTGATTAGTCATCTCTCGGTTACGCCTCGCCCGAGAGTTTTTTTTGTGAGAAGCTGAATCAATTTCCTGAGGCCTTGATTGGACCTTATCAATGCCGTTTCCAATCTGGGCTTAACAAGGTAGGAAAAGCCCAATCCAAAACCAAGCGTGGTCTTAGACAAGTTATGGTCCTCCATCTTCTGACTGTGACTATCGACTTTTCCATCGAAAAAGCTCTGGGAGCCTAAAGAACCACCGCTGACGAAGGAGATGTTTTCTTAATTCACTAAGAGTTTAGTTAACTTAAATCAAAACACCTTGCACATTTGTGGTATCCAGTTGTGAGATGGAAGTTGTGATGTGCGACGTTTTCCATATGAATTTAAACTGAGGAATTAGTCTAACGACTTTTAAATAAATCATCTATACTCCCAGTCACAACCTATATCGACCGGCGAGCACCATCTATCTTAAGCATGCGCAAACCTGTTTTGAAGATAATCGTCAACGAATACTTGCAAGCAAACCACCTCGGCATCGATCGAAGCTCATCAAACTTTTTTTTATCGTTGGGCGTTGACGTACTATTTATGTACGTTCAAGTGTCGACTAATCCTAAACTTATTACGCGCGGAATATGGAACACGTTCGCGGCAGTTACCTACTCGGCACCCCTCACTTGTCCTCCTTCCAAGCCACAGCGACTCCACTAAAGATATATTGGCACATTTAGACATCCTGTCTAAATGCTGATTATGCTACTTACAATGCAGCACAATGTACTCAGATGTCAACAACCAATAAAAAACATTTATTACTGAAAAATACATAGGTTTTTGCATTAATAACAACGGATCATCAACTATACAAATGTACAAATACTACTACTCTTGACTGAAAGATATAAATATCATTACATTATATGCGCAAACAAAAAAAAAATCAGAATGAAAAATTATAAAATAATAATAATATAAATAAATGTAGAGCTAAAACAAATAATTGAATTATTAAATCAAGTCATACATATGTATATCACTGCGAACGGCAGTCCGAGCTAGTGACGAAAGCATCACGAAGGGTGCGAAAGGCGACTAGCAATATATACAGCAAGAATGGAAAATTTGTTATAACTGCCCGATCAGATCGAGTTATATACCGATCAAAAGGTATAGTTTTATCTATCAAAAATGCATACTAACACTTTCAAAAACTTACCTGGTTCGTGAGATAAACAGGTGAAAGTGGGAGGGGCGAAATGTAGATGATTGCAGCAAATGAGGCCGTTGGAGCCTTTCGGTGACATTTTTAATTCTTTACGATTCTTATCAAAAAGGCCCGTCAAATTACACCTCAGTCATAAAAATCCGTTCAGTAGTTCAAAAGATAATTAAAATTGAAATTTATAGTGGCCTTCCCAAAATGAGATGAAATGTCAGTTTGTATGTTTGTTTGTATCAAAGCAATGAAATAGCTTTAAAGTTTGAATGAGGACTTGTTCTTAATCAAAAATCTAGAAACTTTTGTTTTACGACTTTTTCGAGAAAATAACTAGTTTAGCGGGAAATCGCTAAAATGTGCTAAACTTAAAACCACCCTAGTAACCAAACGATATAAGCTACTGATATGTTTTATATACCGTTGAAAAGGGATTTTAGGCATACCTGTAATATTTTTTTCTGGAGTACATAGGTAAAATATATCTTAACCAATCTAACAGAAAATGCATCTGGGGTGATCTTATAAATTCTGACCAAGTTTGTTTGAAATCGGTCTGACATATCATATAGCTGCTATAGGAATACTCAGTCGAAAATCAAGTTTTAATTTTAGAAAAACTTTTTTGTTGTTTGAGATATCTTAACCAATCTAACAAAATCTGCATTTGGGCTGATCTTATACATTCTGGCCAAGTGTAGTTGAAATCGGTGCGCTATATCATATAGTTGCCATAGGAACAATCAGTCGAAAATCAAGCTTCACTATGAAAAACTTTCTTGTTTATTATGGTATCTCAACCAATCTAACATGCATCTCGGGTAATCTCATACATTCTGACCAAGTTGGGTTGAAATCGATCGGCTATATTATATAGTTGCCATAGGAACGATTTGTCGAAAATTTATATTGAGTATGAAAATTTTTGTTGTTTCTGGAGAAAACACAATCAGACTCGCAAATTTTCTTTTGTCGTATACATCCTGATACAATATTTAATATATGTATGTAGCGATTAATATTATTTTCTTTTAATCATGAGTTGCTTTTTCATAGTAATTACGGGGTCTCCGTCAGTCGAGTATGCTCGACTGTAGCACCGCGAGCGAAGCAAGCCGTGGGTTGACGAGCGAAACGAGCAGGAGGTGGAGCCCCTAGTTAATTATTATTATTTTTAACTGAACATTTACATTTTACTTAGAATATATAGAAGACTTCAGCAATAAAGTGTCGAAGCAGCCAGAGCTCGGGATAACCAGTGCTTCCCCAAAATTTCTGATATCCAATTTTGTGACCAAAGATATTAAACTGATTACATAATTTATTCTTAAAAAAAAGTGGGGACTTTATTGCGCAATGTGCCGAAGGTCAAACTTTTTTTTTAAGAATAAGTTATATACTCAATTTAATATCGTTCGTCACAAAATTGGATATCAGAAATTTTGGGGAATGGAAATGTTTTCGTCACTAGAATTTTACCTCGTTAAGAGGTTTTTTTTAGAAGCATGTATGTACAGAGGCCCAATAAAACTTGTGGGAACGTGTGTTTCCAAGTAACGTTGCCTGTAAGGTTTTATTTTCATGCCGAATAATCAGTATGTTCCTTTTGCCACGTGCAAAACGTGCAGCTTAGAAGTAGAAAATGCAACCCATTGCAATTTTCTGAATTGGGAAGACTAAATGTCTGCAGATTTAAAACGTTCATAGCGGCCGCGACGAGTACCTGCTCTGCTTTGTAATTCTGTTAAGCCCGTGCCTTTTGATCTCTGTTATTCTAATTTCTTATGACTTGCATTTGCTTGTAACTTTAACATCTCAAAATATAAGAAGCTGCAGTCGAGCTCACACGATTGTTGGTTGCTTTTAAAATGTGAAAAACTTTTTATTCTTTTTAAGCTCTAAAATACAATAGAATACTACTGCGCTTAAACATGGTATTATTTTGCAATTCAAGAAATAATAATATTTCCTTTTATATATTTGTTTTAGTGCCGTAAATTATACATACATATATTACTAGATGTGTTTGTACATATGTATATTATGTAACTTGATTCCCTTTTAAAAATGTGAGTATACACCTTTTAGCTATGTATAGCATTGTAGCAAAATCATATATGTAAGTAAAGTATTTTAAAATATTTTTATTTTTTCATTCCCCTTATCGTGGATGTACACATACGAAAGCAACCCGACGCAATTTTTATAGAAAAACTAGTGGGCGGTGCTACAGTCGACCATACTCGACTGTCGGAGACTCCGTACTTACTATGGAAAGAAAATCTGTGGTTTAAAGAAAATCTGTACATACATATATATAAAACATTGTTTCAGGAGGTATAAGACAATAGAAAATTCCCAATCTGCGAGTCTGATTGTGGTATCTCCAGAAACAACCAAAATTTGCATACTCAGTATACATTTTCGACCAATCGTTTCTATGGCAGCTTTATAATATAGTATACCGATTTCAACCAAATAAAACAATAAAGTTTTTCATACTAAAGCTTGGTTTTCGACTGATTGCTCCTATGGCAGCTATATGATATAGTCAACCAATTTCAACCAAACTTGGTCAGATTGTATAAGATCCCCCCAGATGCATATTCTGTTGAATTAGTTGAGATATATAAATAAACAAAAAAGTTTTTCATACTAAAGCTTGATTTTCGACTGATAGTTCCTATGGCAGCTATATGATATATCGGACCGATATCGACCAAATTTGGTCAGAATGTATAGGACCATCCTATATGCATATTCTGTTAGATTGGTTGAGATATCCTTTAAATTCTCTTTTAAATTAAGATATTTCTAATTTATGTAAATATAATATTAATATAAATAAATATTAATAAATAATATATAAAATATAAAAAAATAATAAAAATATCATTAAACATTAATAATAAATATTTAAAAAAAAAAAAAAATATCTGTCCATGACGGGTTTTGAACCCGGGAAAAAACGGCCGCTCAACACACTGCGCCACAGGACCATAAGTCAAACTTCGTTGTTGTTGTTGTCTAACTGTTTTGTAATGTTGCTGTTAAGGTAAAGCAAATATAGGCAAATTTAGTTGTTAAATATCTTCGCTGTTTACAATCCGATCGCATTGAAATTTTCAGCAAACATGGTGGATAATATTGGCTTGGTCTATGTTAATTAGAACGCTCTATCTTTTAAATAATTTAGATTTATTTGATTTTAAGGCGTTCAAGGGGGCGTGGCCAAAATCTAAAACAAACTTGATCTGCTTGCAATAAAGACGGACCTACATACCAAGTTATAGCTCTTATAGTCTCTGAGATCTAGGCGCTCTTACAGACGGACGGACAGACGGACATGGCTATATCGACTCGGCTGTTGATGCTGATCAAGAATATATATTCTTTATGGGGTCTGCCACGCCTCCTTCTGCCTGTTACGCAAATTTTTTTTATGACAAAGTTAATAGACCCCTGTACTTTTTAAAGTACGGGGTCTAACAAGGGGGCTCCGCCCCCTGCTCGCTTCGCTCGCCTACCCCCAATTTAGTGTGCTCGACTGTAAGACTGTGCCCTGGCACTCCGATAGCTCATACGTATTTGCACTCCGTTAGGCACGCACAAGGTGTGATGATGCGACATTAAGTTTTTGACTAATTTATCGTATTACATCTATGTGATCTAGTGAACCGATTTATGTCAAATTACAAATTCCGAATCTGTGAGTTTGGTTGACTTATCTCTAAAATCAACAATAAATTTCGTACTATATCTTAAAATTCGTTCCTATGGAAGCTATTTGATATCTGATTTCAACCAAAGGAAAGGACGTAATCCATACATATCGGGCCGGGATGTTGACGAACCAATAATAATTTTTAAATAACATACTCAATAACATTTCCATCACCAATTGAATTCTCTTTCGTAAACATATACTGTAAACTCATCATTTGTTTAAATTGTCGCATTCGTCTAAATAATACAACATACATTTTTAGTCCACTAAATGTTTCATTCATGTTCATGTTAAATTAAAATACGCACCTGATTTTGGTATTCCTTTTTGGACACACTCCGATACCTCTCCCATTTTGCCATTACGTCACAAACTTTTTCTTCCGATGAAAGACTTCTTTCGGTAGTTCCCAATACTTCATATATTGCGTAACCCTGAGATTTTTCTTGAAGACCAATTGTTTTTTTTATTATTTCGATGACATCATTAGCAGTTGAACTGGGCTGAAACTCAAAAGAGTAGTATTGCCCATCCATGAAGTAGATCCTTGAATAACATGGTCTGCGATTGGTCGTACATAAAATTTCTTCACAGCTCGGAGTCCATTGTCGACGTCTTGTTCCTTGAGTTCTAAAAAAACACTAATTAAACAAAGACCAAATAGATTAGAATATTGTAACATAAAAACAAGTAACAACGCTATAAGTCAACGATTAAAGTTGGAACCGGAACCGTTAATCGAAATTAACCCTTTCAAATGAAGAACCGGAACCGAAATAAATTTTTTTATAAAGTACCAAAAACCACAGCTTTTGTACCAGTACGATAAAAGTAAAGTAAGGTTTATGACGAAAGAATTTCCATGCCACAAAATTACTGTTATTCAATTTCGTGACGAACAATATTAAATAATTATTATGTTAAATTTAATATTGTTCGTCACAAAATTGGATATCATTAATTTTTGGGCATGGAAATTCGATCGCCTACCCCCGGCTCGCTTTGCTCTCGAGGAGATGCGGCTACAGTTGAGTGTGCTCGATCAATCGTTTCAATGGCATATAGTGGTCCGATTTACACCAAATTTTATCAGGATGTATGATACCATTTCAGATGCATATTCTGTTAGTTAAAAATTGATTTTCGACTGATCGTTCCAATGCTACCATTGGATATGATGTAATAGTCCGATTTCAATTAAATTTGGTCAGGATTTATGATACCATTCCAGATGCATATTCAATTAGTTTGGTTGAGATATCTCAAACAACAAAACAGTTTTTAGTACTAAAACTTGATCCTATTGGAGCAATATGATATAGTGGTATAATTTCAACCAAATTTGGTCAGGTTGTATGATACCATACCAAATGCATATTCTATCTGTTTAGTCGAGATAACTCAAACAAGAAAAATGTTTTTGGTACTAAAACTTGATTTTCGACTGATAGTTCCTATTGGAGCTATATGATCTGGTCTGATTTCAACCAAATTTAGTCAGAATGTATAATACCTGTCCTAATACATATTCTATTAGTTTGGTCGAGATATCTCAAACAACAAACGTTTTTCATACGAAAATTTGATTATCGACTGATCCGTTCCTATGGCACCTATATGATATAGTAGTCCGATCCAAATTTAAAAACTAACTTAATCTGCGCCCGGTATTCAGGAACCTACGTACCAAATTTCAAGTCTCAAGCTCTTATAGTCTTTGAGATCTTTTGACTCAAACAGACGGACATGGCTCAATCGACTCGGCTGTTGATACTGATCAAGAATATATATAGGCAACCTACAACTGCAGTGTTATTTCACGTGTAGGAAAAATAGTATGCCTAAAAGCCCTTCAAAATACCTTTCCAATTATACATTTTTGTAAATTTTGGCAGGTTTTAGCCATTTCCCGCTAAATTAACGTTTTTTTTAAAAGTCGTACAAAAAAAAGTTTCTAGATTTGGGCATAGTTTCCAATAGCCGGAAATATCTTGAGCGCTCGAAATGTTCAATATTTTGATGCCTGCTTGCGAACTGCAGTGTGACAGCATAACACAAAAATTCTCTGAAAAGTTGAGTGGTCACACTGTTGCGTCAGCTGTGCACAACAAGTAAATAATAAAACAAGGCGGGAGGGGGTGGGGGTTCAAGATATCTCAAAGAACAAAAAAGTTTTTCGTACTATAACTTGATTTTCGACTGATCGTACCTTTGACAGCTATATGATATAGTGATTTGAATTCAACCAAATTGGGTCAGGATGTAAAGGACTATTCCATTTGAATATACTGTTAGATTGGTTGAGATATCTCATACAACAAAAAAGTTTTCTACTAAAACTTTGTTTACTCTGTCAGTTTGGTTGAGATATCTAAAAATAACTAAATTTTGTACTAAAACTTAATTTTCGACTGATCTTTCTTATGCATGTTAGTTTGTTTGAGATATCTCAAACAACAGAAAAGTTTTTCGCACTAAAACTCGATTTTCGACTGATCGTTCCTATGGCAGCTATATGATATAGTGGTCCAATGGTAATCTTTTGGCCACTTTAAATAAACATTTCATCAAAATGTTTTTTTTTAGTCAAGTCCCACAATATTGTCCTCTGTTGCACCTCTTCAGTCAGTCGAATTCTCTCTTCGTGTTTGAAGAGCTCAATTCGGCTTTTATTACTCTGCTTTTTGGCGGCCATTTCTTTTCAAAAATATTTCGCCCAGTCAAAGCACTAAATCAATCGATATTTTGAAAGGTCAAAATAAAACTACCAACTGTTGAAGAATGTAAATCGCCAGTCACTTTTCGAGCACCCCAAATTTAGGTACTGGATAAAATGCTTTAAAAAACAGCCTTACGAAATAATTTCGAGCTATGTACTTTGCTACTCTTTTTATTTTCATGCCGAATAATCAATATGTTCCTTTTGCCACGTGCAAAACGTGCAGCTTAGAAGTAGAAAATGCAACCCATTGCAATTTTCTGAATTGGGAAGACTAAATGTCTGCAGATTTAAAACGTTCATAGCGGCCGCGACGCGTACCTGCTCTGCTTTGTAATTCTCTTAAGCCCGTGCCTTCGAAAACAGAAGCACAAAGAGCGTGCAAAGCTGAACAGCGAAACTGTTAAATCTGTTTCCTTTTGATCTCTGTTATTCAAATTTCTTATGATTTGCATTTGCTTGTAACTTTAACATCTAAAAATATAAGAAGCTGCAGTCGAGCTCACACGAGGGTTGGTTGCTTTTAAAATGTGAAAAACTTTTTATTCTTTTTAAGCTCTAAAATAGAATAGAATTCTACTGCGCTTAAACATGGTATTGTAGTATGTTGTATGCCAAATGAGCATATGCCCACAGTATTGTAGAGTATACAGTATAACAAGTGGTCATATGCCCAACTTAAAAGTAAGAGTAACAACTCATAACATAACGACACTTTGTTGCTATATTTATACAATCATAAATATCCATAAGTGCAGTAATAGGATCCGCCACTTATGCGGACTGGCCGCAGCGTGAGAACGCTAGCGTAAGCACTTCTTGAGTATGTACTATCAGTACATATATATATATATATATACATAACTACATAGGCATATATGTACTGCAACTCTCTCTCTCTGCCGACGCTCTTAGCGGCAGAGCTCACTTAGAATATTGTATGTAATAAGCCAAATATAAAATTGAATAAAAACCGAGAGAACACTCTCGATCAAGAGCTAAAACCATAAAGACGTCTATTCGTTTGTACAAATATCATTTTTAACATTTAACATTTAACATGGCGACCGTGACATGAGTCCCAGGAGGACTCTGGACTCTAACATATACTAAAATTGGAACGAGACACAGAAGACTACAATGGATTAAGCAGCGGCAGCAGCAACAATAACTACAACAGCAAGCGGCATCATAAGCGGCGTGGAAATTAAACACTGAGTGAGTAGAGGTGAAGAGCTATGCCTAAGGGCAGACGCAGTGGAGTGCAAAAACGGCTAAAATCCAAATGTAGTTACCGCGGCCATTGCCTCTACCTCTTTGAGCATAGTAACTACCTCCTCTATTATTGCGGCCTCGCTGAAATAATACTGTGCTTGCACTTCCAGTCATTTCTGTGCTGCAATGGATATATTTACCCATTACATCATTGAAAGTGACGAAGTTACCAGCTTCCAATATTACTTTCAGTTTCTCATTCTCACAATTTTTAATCATTGCAGAAATAGACTCGTTTGTTGAGAATTTTTCCGCATTGTTTGGGTCTAGGCCGTCGTCAATAAAGGCTGCCTCCAATTGCTTTCGCAAATTGTCCATTTCGGTTGCATACTGGGAAGCGGTTTTGCCTTTCTGTTTTATATTCAGTAATTTGGCTTTTAATACGTTGGGAGATTCTCCTTTTACGTTATCTTTAAGCTTGTTTATTATTCCGGATATAGTAGATTCATCTTGTACTTTGTACAGAATTGTGCCGGTTATTTTTGATTTAATAACCTCAACTGCTATATCCTCCTGGTCGCCTTTAGTTCTTTCTACTATGCGTAAAGCAGTTAGGAATCTGTTTAATGATAACTTTTTACCATCAAATTCAGGGACTGAAGAGGAAACCTGCTTCACGTATTCCCTGTCTAAAGCAACCTGGTTAGTCATGGTTTCTGTATTTTCTTGGAGCGTTTCAATGTCACTATCAATATCACTGTCAGAATCTGGATTGATTATTGGTTTAGACTCATCTAAATCTTCTAACTGGTTCTCGTCGAATTCAGCTAGCAGATTTGGATCTTCTGGGATTGTGATTACAATACTCCGTCTAGTACCAATATTATGCAATCTGGTTTTTAAACTTTTTACAATTTTCTGACATATATTTTTATGCTCCTGCGTTAATCTATCATGAACTTTGTTTATTGTAGTTACTATGTTATTATATTGAGCTGTTAGTATTTGCGCGTGATGCACCAATGTATCTGACTTTATTGTTTTATCAGAATTGATACATTTGTATGATTTTTCGAACTTGTCTTTATAATCATTTATTTTCTTCGCTAATGTATTCCATTCCATTCTTTATAATAGAAAATTTAGTTTTTATATCATTTCTAAGTTGCCTGCTCTACTTGCATATCTTTTCTTTATGCACTTATTGTGCAACTTATATAATTTCGTTAATGAATTTGCTAACAAAAGAACAACAATTATTATAAGCATAATCGTTATTACTTTCAAATCTACTGAAGCAGTTTCGACATTATTAATAACATTTGCGGTTGAATCCGCTACTTTCGATTCGTGATCTAACATATTTCCTGCTTCTAATATATTATCGTCTTTTGAGATTGAATTCGAAAGCATTAAATTTGAATTTTGGATTTATGGTTTTTGTTTTTTTTTTTTTCATAAGAATGTATATATATTTATGTTTGATTTATTATTATTTTTTTTTTTTAAAAAAAATTTTTTTTTTATACAACATAGTATATAACAGATACAAAAATAATACTAATAATAATTTTTATATTAAATAACTACAATATATTACGTTATTTTTTTAAAAAGGGAGGTGTAGTATGTTGTATGCCAAATGAGCATATGCCTACAGTATTGTAGAGTATACAGTATAACAAGTGGTCATATGCCCAACTTAAAAGTAAGAGTAACAACTCATAACATAACGACACTTTGTTGCTATATTTATACAATCATAAATATCCATAAGTGCAGTAATAGGATCCGCCACTTATGCGGACTGGCCGCAGCGTGAGAACGCTAGCGTAAGCACTTCTTGAGTATGTACTATCAGTACATATATATATATATATATATACATAACTACATAGGCATATATGTACTGCAACTCTCTCTCTCTGCCGACGCTCTTAGCGGCAGAGCTCACTTAGAATATTGTATGTAATAAGCCAAATATAAAATTGAATAAAAACCGAGAGAACACTCTCGATCAAGAGCTAAAACCATAAAGACGTCTATTCGTTTGTACAAATATCATTTTTAACATTTAACATTTAACAGTATTAATTTGCAATACAAGAAATAATAATATTTTCTTTTATATATTTGTTGTAGTGCCGTAAATTATACATACATATATTACTAGATGTGTTTGTACATATGTATATTATGTAACTTGATTCCCTTTTAAAAATGTGAGTATACACCTTTTAGCTATGTATAGCATTGTAGCAGAATCATATATGTAAGTAAAGTATTTTAAAATATTTTTATTTTTTCATTCCCCTTATCGTGGATGTACACATACGAAAGCAACCCGACGCAATTTTTATAGAAAAACAAGGGGGCGCCTGCTACAGTCGAGTGTGCCAAGAGTAGCCATCAACTAAAATTTGCTCAGCTTGTTGAAGTCCGGCAACACCAAATAATCTCTCCCACTCTTCTTAATCATCGAAATCAGCTGTTAAAGGCTGCTGCATTGCGCACGGAATTTAAATTTAAATGCAATGCTTTAATACTTGTGATTCTTTTTGCAGGATTTGTTAAGCATATAAATACAATGATAATAAATGAAAACCTATTGAACATATGTGCGAGCTTACTAGCTTATTATTAAACATAATAATTATTATAAATTCAGAGATTTCAGTGTTGTAAAATGATCTGTCGTCGAGGTGTCGAGGTGCAAAATTATAAAGTGGCATTTATACATATCGCCTTTTGCAATGCATACTAATATCTACATACATATATTTTAACACAATCGTAAATATGTATTAACCATGTTAATATATTAAAATAGGATAGAAATTGTAGCCAAATGATATCGATAGTTTTGCCTATCGCTCGTATTTGCGCTCGCACTCTTCGTACACGTGCTCACTGTTATGTTTTTGCACAAACAAATGTGCATATGCTATCTCGCTCGCACTTGCCTATGTCTATGATTTTGATTTATGTGAATTAAAAGCAAATTTGATCTGATAATCGTTTTTTGCGATTGGCAGGCGAAAGAGGCGTGGCATCTAAAATTTAAAATAAACTTGATCTGCGCCCGCTATCCAGCAACCTTTATACCAAATTTGAAGTCTCTAGCTTTTATAGTCTCTGAAATCCTTTGACTCAAACAGACGGACAGACAGACAGACATGGCTCAATCGACTCGGATATTGATGCTGATCAAGAATACATACATTTTCTACCAATCGTTTCTATGGCAGCTTTATAATATAGTATACCGATTTCAACTAAATAAAACAATAAAGTTTTTCATACTAAAGCTTGGTTTTCGACTGATTGCTCCTATGGCAGCTATATGATATAGTCAACCAATTTCAACCAAACTTGGTCAGATTGTATAAGATCCCCGCAGATGCATATTCTGTTGAATTGGTTGAGATATATAAATAAACAAAAAAGTTTTTCATACTAAAGCTTGATTTTCGACTGATTGTTCCTATGGCAGCTATATGATATATCGGACCGATATCGACCAAATTTGGTCAGAATGTATAGGACCATCCTATATGCATATTCTGTTAGATTGGTTGAGATATCCTTTAAATTGTCTTTGAAATTAAGATATTTCTAATTTATGTAAGTATAACTTTAATATAAATAATAATTAATAATTTAAAAAAAAAAAAATATCTGTCCATGACGGGTTTCGAACCCGGGACCCATGGCCCAAATGAAAATTTTAGAAAAAAACGGCCGCTCAACACACTGCGCCACAGAGCTATTTTGCGATTATCTTTTTATACCCGTGCCCATTGAAAATGGTCAAAAAGGGTATAATGGTTTTGTGCAATGTATGTAACAGGCAGAAGGAAGCATCTCCGACCCTGTAAAGTATATATATTCTTGATCAGCATCAATAGCCGAGTCGATTGAGCCGTGTCCGTCTGTCTGTCCGTCTGTTTGAGTCAAAGGATCTCAGAAACTATAAAAGCTAGAGACTTCAAATTTGGTATGAAGGTTGCTGGATAGCGGGCGCAGATCAAGTTTGTTTTAAATTTTAGATGCCACGCCTCTTTCGCCTGCCAATCGCAAAAAAACGATTATCAGACGCGATCTTTAATAAAACACTTCTTAATTATACAGGAAGATAAGTAGTAAGCAATTTTAATGACCCTGAAAGTTTCAAAGCGATTGACTATTAAATAGAGAAGATATTTCAAATTTGCTTTTAATTCACATAAATCAAAATCATAGACATAGGCAAGTGCGAGCGAGATAGCATATGCACATTTGTTTGTGCAAAAACATAACAGGGAGCACGTGTACGAAGAGTGCGAGCGCAAATACGAGCGATAGGCAAAATTATCGATATCATTTGGCTACAATTTCTATCCTATTTTAATATATTAACGTGGTTAATACATATTTACGATTGTGTTAAAATATATGTATGTAGATATTAGTATGCATTGCAAAAGGCGATATGTATAAATTCCACTTTATAATTTTGCACCTCGACACCTCGACGACAGATCATTTTACAACACTGAAATCTCTGAATTTATAATAATTATTATGTTTAATAATAAGCTAGTAAGCTCGCACATATGTTCAATAGGTTTTCATTTATTATCATTGTATTTATATGCTTAACAAATCCTGCAAAAAGAATCACAAGTATTAAAGCATTGCATTTAAATTTAAATTCCGCGAGCAGCCTTTAACAGCTGATTTCGATGATTAAGAAGAGTGTTAGAGATTATTTGGTGTTGCCGGACTTCAACAAGCTGAGAAAATTTTAGTTGATGGCTACTCTTGGCATGAGCAACATCGATTTGAGCGATTACGATTACGATTACGATTTACTATTTTAATTAAATTAAATATAATTTATTCAATCGGACCACTATATCATATTGCTGGCATAGGAACGATCAGTCGAAAATAAACTTTTTATTTGTTTGAAAGATCTCGACCAAACTAATAGGATATGCATTTGGGATGGTCCTATATATCCTGATAAAATTTGGTTGAAGTCGTACCACTATATCATATAGCTTTCTCAACCAAACTAACAGAATACGCATTTTGGATGGTATTCTACATCCTGAACAAGTTTGGTTGAAATCTGATATCAAATAGCTGCCATGGGAACGAATTTTACGATAAAGTACGAAAATTATTGTTGTTTTTAGAGATAAGTCAACCAAACTCACAGATTGAGAATTTGTAATTTGTTTTAAAGCGGTTCACTAAATGTAAATCGAACAATTAGTCAAAAAGTTAATGCCGCATCATCACACCTTCGGCATGCCTAACGTAGCGCACCTACGTATGACCTATCGGAGAGCTAGGGCACAGGGTATTATACAGTCGAGCACACTCGACTGTAGCCGGCGCCCCCTAGTTATTTTAGGTTTCATTGACATGGACCATAAGTCAAACTTCGTTGTTGTTGTTGTCTAACTGTTTTGTAATGTTGCTGTTAAGGTAAAGCAAATATAGGCAAATTTAGTTGTTTAATATCTTCGCTGTTTACAATCCGATCGCATTGAAATTTTCAGCAAACATGGTGGATAATATTGGCTTGGTCTATGTTAATTAGAACGCTCTATCTTTTAAATTGCCCTAATAATTTAGATTTATTTGATTTTAAGGCATTCAAGGGGGCGTACTGGATAAAATGCTATAAAAAACAGCATCACGAAATAATTTCGAGCTATGTTCTTTGCTATTCTTTTTAGAGCCCGTACTTATAAAAAGTACAGGAGTCTATTAATTTTGTCACAAAAAAAAATGTGCGCAACAGGGAAAGGAGGCATGGCAGACCCCATAAAGTATATACATTTATTCTTGATCAGCATCATCAGCCGAGTCGATATAGCCATGTCCGTCTGTCTGTCTTCAAGAGCGCATAGATTTCAGAGACTATAAGAGCTAGAGAAGCCAAATTAGAAATATCTTAATTAAAAAGACAATTTAAAAGATATCTCAACCAATCTAACACAATATGCATCTGGGGTAATCTTATACATTCTGACCAAGTGTGGTTGAAATCGGCTCGCTACATCGTATAGCTGCCATTGGAACGATTAGTCGAAGACCAAGATTTAGTGAGAACAACTTTTTTTTTTTCGAGCTGTATCAACCAATCTAACAGAAAATGCATCTGGGATGAATCTGGTTACTATATTCAATCGGTCTACTATATTATATAGCTGCCATAGGAACGATTGATCGAAAGTGTATATTGAGTATGAAAATTTTTGTTATTTCTGGTTAACCAGAATCAGACTCGCAGATTGGGAATTTTCTATTGTCTTATACATCGTGATACAATATTTAATATATGTTCCGATTTATATTATTTTCTTTCAATCAGGAGTTGCTTTTCTATAGTAAGTACGACAGTCGAGTATGCTCGACTGTATCACCGCGAGCGAAACGAGCAGGGGCCGGATCCCCCTAGTTTCTTTTAAAATCAAAGTTTCGCATTTAGCTTGTACGCATAGTTGGCATGCCAAGTGTATGGGCAACAATCGTGAATTTTCATGAAAATTATGAGTGAAGTATTTGAACATTTTAAGAGCTACAAATCGTATGTTGAAAAACAAATTGGACATAAAATCAAGACACTTAGAAGTAATAATGGCGGTGAATATCTAAGTAAAGAGTTTGATCGTTGTCTGCAAGTCAAGGGTGTAAATCGACAGCTCACAGTGGCACATACGCCACATCAGAATGGCGTAGCCGAGAGTTTTAATCACACCTTAGTTGAGATGGCAAGCTGCTTGCTAATGCATTCGGAACTCAAAGAAAAATTCTGTGCAGAAGCATGTTCAAGAACATAGTACATCAGAAATAGCACAACAACAAGGACTTTACATGACGTCACAAAGCTCGAAGTATGGTTAGAGAGAAAACCAGTACTGAAGCATTTTAGAACATTCGGATGTTTAGCAACTGGTCTCGACAAGGCAAATTTGCTGCTAAAGGCAAGGAGTATATATTCGTCGGATACAGTACCGCAACTAAAGGTTACAGATATGATACAGAGAAACAAGAGTTTGTTATCAAGCACGATGTTAAGTTCGAAGAAAATCTTATAAAGGGTAATCAAAATACTACTGATTTTTCTCGTGTGAGTCAAATAAATATAGAAGCGGACAAAGACGCTGAAAAACGGATAAAAAAGATGCAGAGAAAACTAACATCACAGATTCTACAGAGTATCATAGTCCAGAGGATTTTGAATGCCTACCAGAATCTCACAGCGATGATGATGTCGTACCAAAATACGGACCTGACAGACCACGCATAGTGCACACTGGAAGACCGGGCAGACCTTTAAAACCAGTGCTTAAAAAACTGCAAAAAGTTGCATTTCTGTTGCTTTTGCTTCTGCTTATGCTTCTGAAAAATCGAAAGTCTCAGTCGAAGAAAAAGATAAGCAGGAAACGAACGCCGACGAAAGTCGAAGCAACAGCAGCAGTAGGCTTTTAAGTGTTTTTGGCATAACTTTGCTGCTGCTTTCGGGCAGAAGCGAAAGTCGAAGCAACAGCAACAGTAGGCTTTTAAGAATTTTTGATTTTGCTCTGCTGCTGCTTTCGGACTGCAACGAAAATCGAAAGCTGCAGCAACTGTTCGGCTTTTGCAAGTTCCAGTCTGATGCGCGAACGACTTTTTGCTGCTTATGATTTTTGCTGCTACCCATGTATTCATGTAAATTCGGTTTAAAATGTGTTTATTTGAAATTTATGCGTTCGTTTTCTGCTTTTGCTTCGACTGCGATTTTGGTTTTTTTCCAGAAGCATAAGCGGAGCAGCGGCTAATATTGAAAAGTTGCAACAGTCAAAGCAGTGAAAAGTCAAAATTATGTAACTTTTACTGTTTCGATTGAAGCATTTTAAACACTATTCAAAACTTAAAAATAAAAGTTTTGGGGCATGGAAATGTTTTTTGTCATTAGAATTTTACCTCGTAAAGAGTATTTTTTTGGAAGATATCAGACGTTTTTGAATTTGTCTGTATCAAGCCTAAGTACCATGAAAAAAATTAATTAAGAGAATAAGAACACATTAAATCCTAATGCGTTCCAGGAAGACCCTAAAAGCCCAATTCATTTGAATAAATTAAATACCGCCTTCCTGCAAAATAAAAACAAACTTTCTGGCAGCACTGGTTATCTCGAGCTCTGGCTGCTACGACACTTTGTTGCTGAAGTCTTCTATCTATTCTAAGAAAAATGTATATGTTCAGTTAACAATAATAATAATTAACTAGGGGATCCACCCCCTGCTCCTCTCGCCAACCCCAACCCACGGCTTATTTCGCTCGTGGTACTACAGTCGAGCATACTCGACTGTCGGAAACCCCGTAATTACTATGAAAAAGTAACTCATGATTCAAAGAAAATAATATTAATCGCTACATACATACATATATTAAATATTGTATCAGGATGTATATGATAAAAGAAAATTCCCAATTTGCGAGTCTGATTGGGTTTTCTCCAGAATTAACGAAAATTTTCATACTCAATATAAATTTTCGACAAATCGTTCCTATGGCAACTTTATGATTGGTCACTGATTTCAACCAAGTTGGTCAGAATGTATAATATTACCCCCGATGCATATTCTGTTAGATTGGTTAAATTATCTCAATAAATAAAAAAGTTTTTTATAGTAAAGCTTGATTTTCGACTGATTGTTCCTGTGGCAGCTATATGATATAGCAGCCCGAATTCAACAAAACTTGGTCAGAATGTATAAGATTACCCCAGATGCATATCCTGTTACATTGGTTAAGATATCTCAATAAATAAAAAAAATTTTCATCGTAAAGCTTGATTTTCGACTGATTGTTCCTATGGCAGCTATATGATATAGCAGCCCGAATTCAACAAACCTCGGTCAGAATGTATAAGATAACCCCAGATGCATATTCTTTTAGATTGGTTGAGCTATCTCAATAAACAAAAAAGTTTTTCATACTAAAGCTTGATTTTCGACTGATTGTTCCTATGACAGCTATATGATATATCGGACCGATTTCAACCAAACTTGGTCAGAATGTATAGGACCATCCTGTGTGCATATTCTGTTAGATTGGTTGAGATATCCTTTAAATTGTCTTTTTAATTAAGATATTTCTATTTTATGTAAATATAACATTAATACAAATAATAATAAATATTATATTAATAAATAATATATAAAATATAAATAATTTATAAATATAACATTAAACATTAATAATAAATATTAAAAAAAAAAAAAATCTGTCCGTGACGGGAATCGAACCGCAACCCATGGCCCAAATGAAAATTTTAGAAAAAAACGGACGCTCAACACACTGCGCCACAGAGCTATTTTGCGATTATCTGTTTATTGTACGTTTCATTATTACTGAACCGGACCATAAGTCAAACTTCATTGTTGTTGTTGTCTAATTGTTGCTGTTAAGGTAAATCAAATATAGGCAAATTTAGTTGTTTAATATCTTCGCTGTTTATTATCCGATCGCATGGCTTTGTCTATGCTTAATTAGAACGCTCTATCTTTTAAATTGCCCAAATAATTTAGATTTATTTGATTTTAAGGCGTTCAAGGGGGCGTGGTCAAAATATAAAACAAACTTGATCTGCTTGCAATATAGACGGACCTATGTACATACCAAGCTTGAAGTCTCTAGCTCTTATATTCTCTGAGATCTAGGCGCTCTTACAGACGGACGGACAGACGGACATGGCTATATCGACTCGGCTGTTGATGCTGATCAAAAATATATATACTTTATGGGTTCTGCCACGCCTCCTTCTGCTTGTTACGCACCTTTTTTTTATAACAAAGTTAATAGACCCCTGTACTTTTTTTAAGTACGGGGTGTAAAAATTAATTAAGAAAATAAGAACACATTTAGCAAAGATGCGTTCCAGGAAGTCCCCACAAGTCCAACTCATATGAATAAATTAAATACCGCTTTCTAGCAAAACACAAATTAAATGTCTGGCAGCACTGGTTATCTCGAGCTCTGGCTGCTACGACACATTGTTGTTGCAGTCTTCTATCTATTTTAAGTAAAATTTATATATTCAGTTAACAATAATAATAAATAATATTTGACTAATATCGACTAATTTTAAACAATTCATTTACCACATAATAAATAAAATTAAAGTAAAATATATATGCAGGAAGAACCTAATGTTTAGCTATTTTGAATAAATGAAAGCACTCATTGCCACATAACAAAACTTAACTATCTGGCAGCACTGGTAATTTCCGCAATGAACATGCATGTACTAAGCAAGCAATGTAAAGGTATATATAGTTAACAGGTACTATCTTGCCGAAACGAATTTTCACAGATATGTGTATATGTCAAAAAAACGCGGAATTCAGTTGACTATAACATATAACATATTTTAGTTTTATAACCTGTGCCCATTGAAAACTGTCAGAAAGGGTATAATGATTTTATGCAATGTATGTAACAGGCAGAATGAAGCATCTCCGACCCTATAAAGTATATATATTCTTGATCAGCATTAAAAGCCGAGTCGATTGAGCCATGTCCGACAGTCTGTCCGTCTGTCCGCCTGTCCGTCCGTCTGTTTGAGTCAAAGGATCTCAGAAACTATAAAAGCTAGAGACTACAAACTTGGTATGTAGGTTATTGGATATCGGGCGCAGATCAAGTTTGTTTTTAAATTTGTATCGGACAACTATATCATATAGCTACCATTGGAACGGTCAGTCGAAAATGAGGTTTTAGTATCAAAAACTTTTTTTTTTGTTTAACATATCTCATCCAAACTGACAGAATATGCTTATAAGATGGTCCCATACATCCCGACCAAACATGGTTAAAATCGGACCACTATATCATATAGCTGTCATAGGAAAGATCAGTCAATAATCAAGTTTAAGTATCAAAAACTTTCTTATTGTTTAATATATCGCAACCAAACTGAGACAATATGCATTTGGGATGGCCCATACATCCTGACCAAACTTGGTTAAAATCGGATCACTATCTCATATAGCTGCCATAGGAATGATCAGTCCAAAATCAAGTTTTAGTATGAAAAACTTTTTTGTTGTTTAAGATATCTCAACCAAACTGACAAAATATACATCTAAATTAGTATTATAAATCCTGACTAAATTTGGTTGAAATCGGATCACTATATCATATAGCTGCCATAGGAACGATCAGTCGAAATCAAGCCTTAGTACGAACAACTTTTTTTTGTTTATTATTCAGAATATTAAATCTCAGTTTTCCAATGGTACGAAAATTATTGTTGTTTTTAGAGATAAGTCAACCAAACTCACAGATTCGGAATTTGTAATATGGTTTAAATCGGTTCACTAGATCACATTGATGTAATTCGAACAATTACTCAAAAATTTAATGCCGCATTATCACACCTGCGGTGTTCCTAACGGTGTGCAATTACGTATGAGCTATCGGAGAGCCAGGGCACAGGGTATCCTATAGTCGAGCACACTCAACTGTAGCCGCACCTCCTCGCGAGCGAAGCGATCCGGGGGTAGGCGAGCGAAGCGAGCAGGAGGCGGAGCCCCCTTTTTATTATATATTTATTTAATGTCAGACTAAAGGCAGCCGACACAACAATTTAATTTAAAATACACAAATTAAAAAATATATTTAAATTACAAAATAAATTACAGTTCAGTAAATTCACTGGGGTATCTAAAATGAAAAATAAATTTATTGGCCCAACATTTGTTGCATGGATTGGGGAAAACCGAGAAAAACTCAATCCGACCAAAATAAAATTAAAAAGTAGTTAGTTGCTTAGACTAGTTAAACATAATAATATAGAGGCTTTAATAGTGTGAGGAGAAAGCTCGAAACTAATCGTACGGTACAGACTACTTTAATCTGCACACAGCATACGAAGAGGGTTGTGCAATTCCCAGTTTGTTCAGCAATGCTGAAGGTACAATGAAAAAAAAGTTTCAAGTTTTTTAGAAGGTACGCTAAAGGTAATTTCATCCAATAAATTAGCCGAGTCTATATGGCCCTGCAGTAATTTATGGATGAACATTACTCCAAGCATTATTCTACGGTTAGTAAGAGAGGGATGACTGAGTAAGAGAAGTCTACTAGAGTATGACGGCATCTGAATTTCTGAGTTCCAACCCAAACCACGTAAAGCAAAAAGTAAAAATTGTTTCAAAACCGATTCCATCCTGGCACGGTAGGATTCGTATTGGGGGGACCAAGCACATGATCCA
Source organism: Drosophila rellima (assembly GCA_035043635.1). NCBI lineage: Eukaryota > Metazoa > Arthropoda > Insecta > Diptera > Drosophilidae > Drosophila > Drosophila rellima. The sequence continues at coordinate 62,013 of JAWNMV010000261.1, read as the reverse complement.
TATTCAAGAATCGGACGAACAATTGAAGTGTAGAGTAGTTTAGTAGTATAAGGTTCGTCAAATTCCTTGGACCATCGCTTGATAAAACTTAGAACTCCCATTGCTTTATTGACAGATATAGCAATATGTCTATCAAATTTCAATCTGTGATCTTAAACTATACCCAAGCCATTAACTGATCTTTCGGAATCATTCAAGCATTCCAATATAATGCCAGTGGTTCGAGGTTGTGGATCTTTCTCATAAGCCCTTGTTGAGTAGGAATTACATAAATGTTGAAGATGAGAAGTTATTATTTTCTCAAAAATCTTTGGAATTGCAGACACATTGGAAATACCTCGATAATTCTGAACGTCGGACTTAATACCCTTTTTGTGAAGAGGGATTTTCCATAGCTCTGGGAAAGAGCAGAAATCAACGGTACTTTAGCATAGAACCAGGCACATCATCAAGATCTGGGGTGCGTACTGGCTTAAGCAATTTAAGATCGCTAAGAAGCGAGCTTTCAGTGATTTGGGGACTAAAGATACTTTTAGAACAACTTAACCTATAAGGATAAGGCTGTCCAACACGGAGACTACTCGTAGAGTATGTAGTTTGGAAAAATTAAGCAAACAGATCTGCTATGGATTGATCAGTATTAGCTTGAATATTGTTGAAGACAACAGATGATGGTAATGATGCACCTTTACGTTTAGAGTTTACGAATTTGTATAATTGCGTAGGATCTTTAAAGAATTCAAGCTTAAAACGTTATAAGTAATTATTATAGCACTGCGAGCTAAGTACTAGAAAATTTGAGCAGGTGATTACATATCAGATTGTTTATATTTTTTGAATTGCTTGGATTTCACATTTTTTAAATGTGATAATCTTCTGGAGAACCAAGGAGGTTTAGTGTAGCTGATAGAAGATAATAGCGGAACACAGACATCAAATAAATAATTTGGAGTATTTTAAAAAAAAGCGTAATGGTATTTTCCAAGTCAGAACATTCGTATAATTGATACCAATCAGAACATGAAATTAGATTGTTCAACTTATTGAACAAATTATTCTAAAGCACCGTATGCGCACAGTGGGCTGCGATGATAATACAACTGGCCACAAAAGTAAATTAATGCAAGCGTTAAGAGTTGGATGGTATGGGTCTTCCGGCATTACCAATGGATCAATCCTAGATACGATACTATTGGTGGAGTCCAATACGAATAACAGGTCTAATGTCCTGTTGATAGAATTGCAAACAGGATTGATTTGTACCAAAGAAAGCTCCGAAAGTCCGTCAATAAATTCATGGGAATTATCAGGAAAAAGTGAATGCGAGTCATTGGGGGAAATCCATCGACCATCGGACAAATTAAAATCACCTAAAACAAAAAGCAAGTCAATATCGGAAAGTTAAAATAATATAAATTTAATAGCAGTCAGGTGGTTATCATAAATCAGTAAAATCATCAAAAAGAGGTCGTATGTATTAACATGTTAAGTAAATGGAAAATTTATTAAAAGAAACTTTCACAGAAATGAACTCGATATCAAAATAAAAAGTAGTCGAGATCGGTTCTGATGCCAGATTAGAGTCCACGGCCAACAGTACCCCACCTCTTTTACGAGATATACGATCGCATCTATATATGGAGTATTTAGAAGAAAGAAGAGAAAAGTCTGATGTGGCAGGCTTGAGCCAGGTCTCAGTAAAACAGATGACATCGAAATCAAAGGAATGACTATTGAGGAATAGACTAGATAGTTTACTATTAAGGCCTCGTACATTTTGATAAATTAGGAGGAAATTAGTTTTTTGGTAATACATTTGAAGCTGAAGCAGATAGAGAAGAGTCATCACATGAAATCGGGGCCCGATCTCTCTTTCGAGTAGTATGTCCCTTGAATTCAGCAACAAAGATATGTTAAGGCCAGAAGTGTTGTTGACAAATCATATCAAAAACCTTTTCTGAACATGATACTTTAAACGAAGAGATTTCCCTAGGGTAATTAAAATTTAATTTATCCACCGAAATATCAGGATCCTGTATAATGTTTTGGATGTATGCCTTAACATCGTACGAGGACTGATCTTTGGAAAGCCTAGAAACAAAAACGTGCTTCATAGGTTTCGGAGGAGGAATGCCTTGGAGGGGCTTTGACAAGCGAGGAAGTACGTCAGTCAAAGCTTTGGCTGCCATTACAGCTGACGTGGCATTTTCTTTCACACTACTAGAGTCAGACAAAACAGGTGAGGCGGAAATTATACTATCAAGTGGGTTATGGTTTGTCCTAGCTTGCTGAGAAGTTAATGGCTGAGAGTTCAGCGGCGGCAGATCAGGGTCTAATGGCGGGATTGAAATTAAGATCTGCGCCTGGCGCGGAGCAGAACTACTCTTTTTACGTTTAGAAGGCTCGTTCGATAATGATGAATTATTGAACAAGTACACCATATCCGACAGAGGACATTTGCTTTATGAAAAATTTTTGACAAGTCCTTGAAACTATTTCTAGTTTGCTCCATATATTTACGAACCTCAATGTCCCGGCAAGTTTCACAGCGCCATCTCAAGCCTTTGTTCTTCTCAAGGCAATCTTTGACTTTAACCGTTATACCAGCACACTTCAAGTAAAAAGTCCGGTCACAAAAATAGCAAGAGATAAATTCTTGTTTAGGGTCAGGTCCATGACACTTGTTATAAAAACAGACCAAATTGGATGCAATAGTAATTATTCTACATTACTTAGTAGGCGATGAAAAAAAAAGTTACAAGGGGAATTCTTAAACGAAATGGTAATACAAAGCAAGATCACAGAGAACGATAATAACAATGCTTGGTACAAGCCGCTGCAAAAATTGCAAAATGCAAGCTCAAAGCAACGCAAAAAATAGAGAGAGAGAGTCGGATAACGGAAAAATAATGCTAATGCACAAACAATAACAAAGCGCTTGCAATGCTAAGTTGTTGTTACATGAGAACGCAGATAAGCAACACTGAGAGCGAGAGAGCAAGTTAACAGATGTTAAATGCCCAAAACAAAAACAATGTACTAAATAGCAGCTGATCTCATAGACAAAATAGGAGAGCGAAAAGTAATACAAACAACAACAAATATTCAGCACAAGTTGAAAACGCAAATTTAATCTGGTGTATTTAATAACACAATCATTGTTTAGGCACAATTAAAACACCAACAAGACACCAAAAGCGTAAATATCACAACTGGACAAAATATTTTAAGAATTACGGGTTAAGAAAGCAAAACACGACTTAGCACAGAGAGTTAGAAATGTTAATAATTTGAGTATAGATTTTTATTAAATAGCCAAAGAAATCGTATTTCACCTGTAGCTTTTTTCCTATGTGCTCCAAAGATTAAAGGTTTTTATCGTTTAGATACTACGGTGGTTTCAAGCTTAGCGGATTTTAGCGATTTCCCGCTAATCTAGCGATTTTTCGAAAAAGTCGTAGAGCAAATATTTATATTTTTTTGATAGAGAATATGTATATCCACATTCACAAATATAAGTTATTTTAACGCTTTGATACAAACAAGCAAAAGGACTGACTTTTCATCTCACTTTGGAAAGGCGATTAATTTTTCAAATTTAATTAACTTTCGAACCTGTATTCGGATTTTGATGACCAAGGTGTCATTCGATGCGTATTTTTCATAATAATAATAATAAAATAAATAATTTTACCAAAAAGCTCCAACAGTCCCATTTGCTCCAATCATTTAAATTATGCCCCTCTCACTGACACCTGCTTATCTCCCGAACCAGGTAAGTTTCCAAAAGTGTCGTGGTAAGCACTTTTTCTTGTTAGAGCTATATCTTTCGATTGGTATATAACTCGGCCTGATCGGACAGTCATAGCAAAATTTTCCTGTATATATAGCAAGACGCCTCTCGCACCCTTTGTGATGTTATCGTCACTAGCGCGGACTGCCGTCCACAGTGATTTATTATTCAATACAATCTTAGCCTTTCAACCTTTAACCTTAACCTATAGGCAACGGCAACGCACAGTTTTTAACCTGAAGAAGTTTGTTCTAAATTTAGGCATTTCTCCATGTTTAATCTGAAACATTGATTTCAAAACAATAAAAAACCACAAAGGTTGGTTAAAAAAAAGCTTTGCACTATTTTAAATAACGGCATTGCACAGATGTTAACCTGAAGAATTTGATAGCTTGAAGCTTGATAGCTTATGGTTAACCTAAAATATTGGTTTAAGATATGATTTTTGCAAATTTGAATTATATATTATCTTGAATTAATATTCACTATTAAATTCAAGTTTTGCCGAATTTTAAATATTATATTAATATTATTATATTGATTTTTTGTGTTTTTTTCTTTTTTATTTAATTTCTTTGGGTTGGGGAAGGATTCATCCTACTAATAAAATACATACCTTTTCAGCAAATCTAGCATATTTTCCTTCTTCCGAAATAAAATCACTAGAGCATCGTTTTAAATGTGCTATTAAATATTTTCGAATTGATTTTGTGGATGGTAGTATAACACTACAGGCAACAGATAACAAAGCCCAATGTCTAAGATTAACTCTTGAGTTAGCGTCGGGATGATCTGTTGTTTGCTTTATGAGTTGAAGATAAAGTTCATTAAGCAGAGAGTCCTTTCTCATACATTTATCCAATATGGATTGAACAATTCGAATATGTTCATCTTCTGCTCTGTTAACTGCTTCACCTATAAATAAATTAAGAGTTTTATCGTACAACAATATTTTTTTTATGTAATAAACTTATTTAAGTAAAACTAGGGGTTCCGCCTTATTTATTTAGTATATTTACAATTATTATTACTACGCATTTAAATTTATCGATAATATGTACACAATAATGAAATTATAAAAGATTTATTAAAACACAGGTCGGCAAAATTCCTCGACTGAACCCGACTGGAAATAACACTCCAATGGTTTTCTCAGAACTGGTGAAAGCCAAGAATTCTGCCCCCGACATATAATATGTCATACAAAGAATTATATGTGCTTTACATTTTTTCCAATATAATAATATAATATATTTAAATTTTTTCTAAGTATGGGGTTGTATTATTATCATGATGTAAGATAAGAAAATATAAAATAGTAACAAGTTTTAATGTTGAGAGTTCCGATCAGGCTACTGTCATGTTACATGGCTTATGAACAACTGGGTCCACCTCCTGAAGATAACACGAGAAGCCTGGTAAACGACTGCGTGAGGAATAAAATCGGCCTTATAATAGGCTGTGATGCAAATGCTCACACACAGTGGGGAAGCTCAAATATCAATGTAAGAGACTACCTCCTAAACACTAACCTAGAAATACTAAACAGAGGAAATGACCCCACCTTCATTATTAAGGATAGGAAGAAGGCCATCGACTTAACACTTCTGTTCCATTCAATATGCGAATTAATCACAGATTGGAAAGTTTCAAACGAACATTCCTTCTCCGATCATAGGTTCATCGAGTTGTTCTCAATCTTAGGCATCCAAAACCAGCTCATTTTAAAAATCTCAGAAAAACCAACTGGCCAACATTCCTAACCCTTCTCAAAAAGACTATCCCAGAAAAAGCACAGAAGGGTCTACATTCAAAAGTGCGCCTACATAATTTAATTAAAACTTTCCCTACTGCATGGAACTCCGCGTGTAACGCAGCCTGCCCTGTCAGTAGACCCAAAGCCAGGAAGTAACCACCATTGTGGTCCCATGACCTCAGCGATCTTCGTAAGAGTTGTAGAATGCTTTTCAATCAAGCCAAGGCTTTAGCCGTATATAAAAAGTCGAACAGATGAGCCAAGAGACTCGCTCCTTTTGGCTTGATATTAAATCAAATTCCGCGGTATCTAGACTGCGGAAGATTCTTTCCAAATCTTTTCCTCTCTACGCTATCTTAAGAGGGACGATGACACTTGGACAACTTCTAATGAAGAATCACTAGATGCTCTTTTAACAAAGCACTTTTCGGGATGTTTCTAACATGGCTCGTGCATTTGTCAAGGTACAAATGACGTGCCAATGAACCCATCACTTTTCAGTGCACATAACATCAACTGGGCAATATACAGTTTTAAGCCGTTTAGATCACCCGGACCTTATGGCATCCCACCTGCGCACCTTCAACATGAGGCAACATTGCCATAAGCTGGCTCCAAACCATTTTTCAGGAAATCTTTAAGATTGGTTAGATCCCAGAAGCATGGAGAATTTCAAAAATAGTTTTTATACCCAAGGCCGTAAAAGCCGCTCATGTCCCCCCAAGGATTTTAGACCAATAAGCCTGACGTCTTTCTTGCTGAAAACCTTCGAGTGCATTCCTCCACTTGAGGGCCTCCAATCCTATGGAACTAATATCAAACTCGCAACATGCATACAGGAAAAGAAGATCCACTGATACAGCTCTTCACTCCGTCATTTGACTCGGTTACTAGGTCTCCACGCAGGCAGAAAGGATTCACGGATACGGTTAGTTAGGCTAAAGTAGAATTTAAAGTTGTAGAATTTAAGTTTGTTAAAAGTGTATAACCGACAGGAGAGAGCCTCTCCGACATCATAAAGTATATATATTCTTGATCAGCAGCAACAGCCGAGTCGATATACCCTTGTCCGTCTGTCCGTGTAAGCAAAAGGATCTCAGAGATGGTAAGGGCTAGGACCACCAAATTTGGAATATAGACTCTCAATAAAGTCAAACAATAACAGTTTATGTTGAAATTTTGCCACGCCCATTGCGGGTGGTGTAATTCGAAAAAAATTAACATCACCTTTAATTTAGGGTTTTAAATGGGGCTAATTTAGGGTTTACGCTAACAGGTGTAGGATCATGCCAAGCAATTAATCACCAACTCTCAACTGGGTTGGTTCATAAATAGTAAAGATATTAACAATTCTGTGGCAGCAAGGAAATATAATTAAATTGATTAACTAATTCATTTTATATTTACTCTGGCAGAATCTATGCTAAACATGAGACCTATGTTCGAGTCCAGGCGACGAGTGAGAACTTTATGTTTTTCGTTTATTTAATTGGTCGATAATTAAGGATTATTATAAAAATTGTTGCCCTTTCTAGAGATATCCTAATCGAACTTTCTGCGTTTTGCAAGGGCATCAAATTTTCGATGCGCTGAACAGCATCTACGTGCAACACTAAAGTAGAATTAAAATTTTTTCGTTTTTAATTTGACCCTCTCTCCATCTGACGACTGGAAAAATCCGATTTTCTAGTATAAAAACACACTTGCAACATGTGTTTTTTTTTCAAGAATATGGGCAAAAACCGCTAGTTTGAAAATGTGTTTCTTGTTATAAGTGTTCGTGTAATGTAAACACATAATACTGCGGACGGGAGTCCGCGATAGTGACGAAAGCATCACGAAGGGTGCGAAAGGCGACTAGTAATATACACAGGATGAATGGAAAATGCGCTATGACTGTCCGATCAGGTCGAGTTATATACCGATCGAAAGGTATGGACTATTGAAAGCTCACATGGTTCGTGAGATAAGCAGGTGTAAAGGGGAGAGGTGAATCTTTAGATTATTGCAGCAAATGGAGCCGTTTTTATTTTATTTTTAATCTTATCATCAAAATCCGATGAACAGTCAGTCCTTTTGTTTGTTTGTTTGATTGTATCAAAGCACTGAATAAGATTATAATTGTGAATGTGGATCTTTTCCGCATAAAAAAACTGGAAATGTTTGCTTAACGACGTTTTCAAAAAATCGCTAGTTTAGCGGTATAAAAATTGTAGGGAGTTTAGATAACGGGTAATATCTTCCAAACACACTCGAAAAAACGTTGTGTCATACATTAAAAAACGCGAAATTGTTCATAATAAAACATATTAAAAATTTAAAAAAAAATCGTTAGCGTCGTTTTTTCTAAAATCGCCAAAATGTGAAATAAAAAAGCTTTTTTCACCTGTAGCCATTTACCTATCTGCTTTAGAAAAAAGGTTGAAAAATATGCCTAAAAGCCCTTCAAAATACCTCTCCAACGATATATAGAACATATCTGTAGCTTCTATCGTTTGGTTACCGTGGGGGTGTCAATTTTAGCAGGCTTTATCGATTTCACATTCACACATATAAGCTATTTCAACGCTTTGATACAAAAAAACAAACAAACAAAAGGACTGACTTTTTATCTCAATTTGGGAAGGCGACTAATTTTTGGAAATTTAATTATTTTTCGAACCAGTGGTCGGATTTTGATATTCGAGGTGTCGTTCAACGCGTATTTTTGATAAAAATAATAATAAAATAAAAAATTTCACAAAAAAGCTCCACCGCCCCCATTTGCTGCAATAATCTAAGTTTCGCCCCTTCCATTTACACCTGCTTATCTCACGAATCAGGTGAGGTTTTAATAGTCTTAGCTTTAAGTCGATAATACCAGTATACTTAGTATGCACTTTTGTTAGTTAGAGCTATACCTTTCGATCGGTATATAACTTGATCTGATCAGACAGTCATAGCAAATTTTCCATTCTTCCTGTGTATATTATTAGTCGCCTTTCGCACCCTTCGTAATGCTTTCGTCACTAGCGCGTACTGCCGTCCGCAGTGATGACCAAATTTGGTTTATATCAATCTACTATATCATATAGGAACGATGTATCGAAAAAAAAGATGGTTTTTTTTGTTGTTTTTTGAGATATCTCAAACTCTCTCACAGATTGGGATTTTTCTATTATCTTTAACATTATGATCGAATTTGTTTCTTTTAATGGTACTGAGACTTGGTATAGGCAATTTCAAAAATTTCTAATATTTTCTACAAAAAACCTCTTTACGAGGTTAAAGTCTAGTGACAAAAACATTTTCATGCCCCAAAATTTCTGATATCCAATTTTGTGACGAGGTCTTTTTAGAAGATATCAGACGTTTTTGAATTTGGCTGCATCAAGCCTATGTACCATGAAACAAAATTAATTAATAGAATAAGAACACATTTTATCAAAATGGGTTCTAGGAAGACCCGACAAGTCTAGCTAATTTAAATAAATTATATACCGACTTCTTGCAAAACAAAAACAAATTATCTGGCAACACTGAAGCAAAAGCTGCCAGCTCGGGGTTCTATTGTGCACCGCTTGCACTGCTTGCATTGTTGCTGCTGCCATCATTCAGTGCTAAGGAATTTTGATATTTGGATTTGGAGTGTAGATTTTTTTAAGTCGCCATTGAAATCTTATTTCACCTGTAGCTTCTTACCTATGTACTCAAAAAAAAAAAGATTGAAGGTATGCTTAAAAGATCTTTAAAATACCTTTTCAACGATATATAGAACATATCATTTGGATACTACGTCATACAAAGAACTATATGTGAATTTTTGCGTTTGCTTTTTAGACTCCGTACTTAAAAAAAAGTACAGAGGTCTATTAACTTTGTCATAAAAAACTAGTGGGCGGTGCTACAGTCGAGCCTACTCGACTGTCGGAGACCCCGTACTTTCTATGGAAAGCAATTCCTGATTAAAAGAAAATAATATAAATCTGTACATATATAAAACATTGTATCAGGAGTTATAAGACAATATAAAATTTCTAATCTGCTAGTCTGATTGTGGTATCTCCAGAAGCAACAAAAATTTGCCTACTCAGTATACATTTTCGACCAATCGTTCCTATGGCAGCTTTATAATATAGTAGACCGATTTTAACCAAATAAAACAAAAAAGTTTTTCATACTAAAGCTTGATTTTCGACTGATTGTTCCTAAGGCAGCTGTATGATATGGTAAACCGATTTCAGCCAAACTCGGTCAGAATGAATAAGATAACCGTAGATGCATATTCTGTTAGATTGGTTGATATATCTCAATAAACAAAAAAAATTTTCATACTAAAGCTTGATTTTCGACTGATTGTTCCTATGGCAGCTATATTATATAGAAGACCGGTTTCAACCAAACTTGGTCGAAATGTACAAAATCACTCCAGATGCATATTCTGTTAGTTTGGTTGAGCTATCTCAATACACAAAAAAGTTTTTCATACTAAAGCTTGATTTTCGACTGATTGTTCCTATGGCAGCTATATGATATAGCGGACCGATTTTAACCAAACCTGGTCAGAATGTATAGAACTATCTTTTATGCATATTCTGTTACATTGATTGAGATATCCTTTAAATTGTCGTTTAAAATAAAATATATCTAAATTGTGGGCGTTAAAGTGAGCGTGGCCAAAATATAAAACAAACTTGATCTGCTTGCAATAGAGTCGGACCTACATGAGATCTAGGCGCTCTTACAGACGGACGGACTGACGGACAGACAGACGGACATGGCTATATCGACTCGGCTGTTGATGCTGATCAAGAATATATACTTTATGGGGTCTGCCACGCCTCCTTCTGCCTGTTACGCACATTTTTTTTTATGACAAAGTTAATAGACCCTTGTACTTTTTTTAAGTCTAAAGATAAAAACTTATTGAATATATGTATGAGCTACGTACATATTATAATTATTATCAATTCGGTGATTTGAGAGTTGTAAAATGATCTGCCGTCTCTCCTGCCATACCTCCTTCTAAAGCTTACTCACTTTGCACGTTGTATACAAATCAAAAACTAAAATTGATTTGCGCCTATCACTCGTTTGGCAACAGTAGGTGACAAAAATCTATTTTCGCGTTGTTCTATGCATATGGTTCGCTCAAGATGTGTTTTTAGTAATTTATAGAGAAGGTTTCATATTTTTTGATAACATTTTTTAATTGTCTAGTTTCTCAAGGTTGAGGTAAATTATAAAAAATTTCTGAATGAGAAAAAAACGTTTTCTAAACACAAGTTTTGATCAGAATATCTTTAAATCGAGCTGGGGCTCGGAATTAACTTCGAATAACGGAACTAGTTTTAAAACTAACTAAAACTAAAAAATAAAGCAGGACTTAATTTTTAACTTGATTCTGTGAATTAGAATTAATTAGATATTTAAAAAACATTGCTATAAATTTGCTTAATTGCAGATTTTTGGCTTTTAATACTCTTACCCCCGAGATTTTGCTATGTTGCGCTGTAGTTATAACTAACGTTTAACAGTAAATAATTTAAAACAATCCATCATTTTACTAAGGGTGACTTGGCTAAAGTTAGTGGCAAGAATTATTTATTTAAGCACATTCACTAGGATGAGCATACGAACTCTACATTGAAATAAATCCTTTTTTTAAAATATATTTTTGTTCATTTTCTTAATTAATTGTCTTCTAATATGAAATGTTTGTATTCTAACTATTAAGTAAGATAGTACGATTTTAATATGAAGCATTTTAATACATAGAAATATGTTGAATAATTAATTTAAAACAAGATTTTCAAGCTGTTATCGATATATCGAAAAAAAATTTGATGAAAAAATTCTTGTCACAAGCTGGGTCGAAATCTTATCATATTCGCGATGTCGCGTTACATATAATAATAATAAGATATATAAAAATAATTCCTATATTTGGAAAACTACATTATTTGGTTTAAGAGTATTTTCATCCAAATTACTCGCCACATTTCGATAACTTTCGCATTTTTTAAGATTAAGTCAAAAATGACTCCCATTTTTTGTCGCGTTTGCGATGCATTGTTTTCAATAAGTAATTCGAAAACGACCAGTCCTCAAAGTTTAATAAAAATAGTGTTGATAATATTCATTAAACACGTAAAAAAAAAACAATTTTAAAATGTTATTTTTTGCCACTATCTTTCATTTAAAGACGCACGAATGTCGCGTTCCCGATTCAGGAAATACCCATATGCATTTCATACAAATATGGAAAAAAAATTATAATATGCATTTCTTTTTCAACTATTTTCAAAGAAACGAAACTTGGTGCTATCAGAACATACCTATCTTAATCCTTAAAAAATATTCAAATAAGCAAAAAAACCGAGGTCTAGTGATAAGAAAATGTAATTTGTAAATAGATCAAAATAAACTTACCAGACGTTCCAAGGCCTGAAAATTGAAGAATCGAGTCGAATATTTGAATCATTACTGCTTCATCTTGATCAGAAATTGAGCCAAGGCAAGATGCTATTTGTTGTTTACTAAATGCCCAAAACGAATGAGAAAATCCTTTATATGTTTCTCCGTGGTCTTGAGGACTACTCCTTTGCTCTGTTCTTAATTTATCAATTCGATGCTTTGATAGTCGTCTTAAAGTGTTCCTTAGAAATCCTCCCGATTCCTGGGGTTTTCGAACTACACCAAGGTCAATTAATTGTCTTCGACATATAATAACATTTTGATATAATCGTGTTCTATCTTCAGAAGTAATTCCTTTTCCTCTTTTTGAACAATCAAAGTTGTTTAATATCCAATTTGACAGTAAAGGATAATACGAAATAATTAAGGAGCCTATTTCACTTTTTTGTACTGTCTCAAAGACGAAACATTTCTGTAAGTCCAACAAATAGCTTTTATCTTTTAATGGTTTGGACAGTTGATGGGAGCTTCGATTAAGTGATAGAGTAATAAAACTATCACTTGGATGTATCATAATTGATTCTATGTCTGTAAACTTAAACTGATATATAATAAATTTATCTTCAGGTTGAATAAATAGAATTCCATCACAATTAATTCCCAAAATAATGTTATTAACAAAATTCCAATACCCTTTGTAGATAACATTAAACATTGTCGTTCCATAAAGTGGGTATTGCATTACGCAACTTAAGTACAAAACTTTAGCAGTCATTTCATTCCTTGATGATCCGTATTGCCGATGTGCCTGAGCAAGAATTGGAATCCAAAATTGTTGTTCCCTTGTTTTGGATATTCGACTTGGTAAAAAGCTGTTAATGTCACAATAATATTCAGGTTTTGGCTGATTCGAGGGATCTCCTAATGCAACTTGAGCTTGTAGACCAGCGAGTTGAAGAGCAACCTTTTCACTGACAGGAAAATCATCACACTAAAAGAAATTAGAAAGTTATTATAAATTACAATTACAATTATTATCTTAATATTCTATAGATACATAGCATAGATACAAAGATCTTTCATTTATCCAGAATTTAAGTATGAGGATTTTTTTTCATTGGCGTTGACGTACTGAGTAGACGCGCAGAGCGGGCGTGGCATGCAAAATTAAAGAACTCGAGAGAAGAAAGAAGATAGAGAGTTACGGACAACGAAAAATAAAAATAAAATAATTACGACAGTATGAACTAATTATTAGCTAAATTAGTTAGTACAGTACAATTTGCTTAGCTGCCTTCATACTTAGCTGCTTCGGTAAGATAGCTGGGTAAATTTTTTTTGAGTTGCATTAATAGCTAATTTTGTATGAAAATTATTACGTTTGGTGCATCTAACTTAACAGCCTTTTGCACTTAAGCGCCCAATATCGGCAGTCATTTTTTGTCATTTCCTATGAATAACCCAGTATGACTTGGCAGCTTCCAAAACGTCCTTCCAGGCACGTAAATTTTCCGAGCGAAACCAGTTGCTAAATCTGAAGTTTCTAATTCGCTTTATACAGGGGCTAGACATAAATAGCAGTAACCTTTAGAAGCGCTTTGGCAGAGCCTCTGTTATGTGCACTGCTAACTAAAATTTCCGTTTCCATTGCTAATTTCCAAAAACTAGTGCTTAGAATGTGGAAAGTAGTAGGCAGAAAGGCATATCATGCGGCGTTCGCTTCGAAAAAAAGGTACTTTGGAAGGTTCCTTTAGAACGTTTTTAGAACGTACAATAAAACACAATAAATATTGAAAAACTCTATATTTTTTTATGAAATTAGATATACAAATAGGTACATGATGAAAAATTTAATTTAAATTTGTTGTTTTCTGTTGTTTTGGGCTCCTTCAGTTTGATTCTTGTCGTGGTTTATTTTTCTTCTATAACAATGGCGTCGGGTTGCTTTCGTATGTGTACATCCACGCTAAAAGGAATGAAAAAAATTAAAATATTTTTAAATAACTTATATGATTTTAAAATAATGCTATACATAATTATGAGGTGTATACTTACATTTTAAAAAGGAATCGAGTTTTGTACATTCACATGTGGGCATGTATGCATCTATAATTGACCGTACTAAAATAAATATGTAAAAGGAATTATAAATATTCCTTTTAATGAAAATTAATAACATACAGTGGGGAGCAAAAGCAAACCCAAAAAATCTTTTTGCAATGCACACTAATATCTACATACATATATTTTAACACAATCGTAAATATGTATTAACTTAAACCATGTTAATATATTAAAATAGGATAGAAATTGTAGCCAAATATCGATAACTTTGCCTATCGCTCGTATTTGCGTTCGCACTCTTCGTACACGTGCTCACTGTTATGTTTTTGCACAAACAAATTTGCATGTGCTATCTCGCTCGCACTTGCCTATGTCTATGATTTTGATTTATGTGAATTAAAAGCAAATTTGAAGTATCTTCTCTATTTAATAGTCAATCGCTTTGAAACTTTCAGGGTCAATAAATTGGCTTACTTCTTATCTTCCTGTTTAATAAGAAAAGTTTTTATTAAAGATCCCGTCTGATAATCGTTTTTTGCGATTGGCAGGCGAAAGAGGCGTGGCATCTAAAATTTAAAACAAACTTGATCTGCGCCCGCTATCCAGCAACCTTCATACCAAATTTGAAGTCTCTAGCTTTTATAGTCTCTGAGATCCTTTGGCTCAAACACTCGGACAGACGGACAGACAGACGGACATGGCTCAATCGACTCGGCTATTGATGCTGATCAAGAATATATATACTTTATAGGGTCGGAGATGCTTCCTTCTGCCTGTTACATACATTGCACAAAACCATTATACCCTTTTGACCATTTTCAATGGGCACGGGTATAAAAATTACAGTATTCAATGAGAAGAAAAAACAAAAACGTAAACAACTCGCATGTGCTCACTTATGCACCTTTAGATACATTTTGAAAAACCACTATTTTTTTCATATTTTCTCCAAAGGCCCTTATATTTTAATGAACTTTGCCATACACTTTGGCAAACTTTCTACGAGGTTTTCAATAATTTTTTTAAGAATTCGTTCCCATTCCTGCTGCCAACGTTCCCAATGCTCTTCTTGGTTTGATGATTCTGATTTTTTAAGAAAATCGAGAAGTTGGGTTTTTAAAATACTTGAATAGACTTCCTACCTCATAATACTATCTATTTTTAGTAGGGGTCCAACATTCCACCAAGTGGGGCGTCCCCAAACCAGGTGATTACCTCCACCGTGTTTAACGATTTCATTGACATGATGTCTCTGGTTTCGGTTTCCAGATCTGCGGATGATTGGAACCGGGTGATCTAGTCTGACGAGTCCAATCAATAACTTTCAGTCGGATGGTAAGTAGTGGGAACGTGGGCAGTAGGAATGGGAACGAATTCTTAAAAAAATTCTTGAAAACCCGGTAGAAAGTTTGCCAAGGTTTATGGCAAAATTCATTAAAAAATAAGGGCCTTTGGAGAAAATATGAAAAAAATAATAGTTTTTCAAAATGTATCTAAAGGTGCATAAGTGAGCACATGCGAGTTGTTTACGTTTTTGTTTTTTCTTCTCATTGAATACTGTAATTTTTTTATTTATATTTATGCTTAGCTGCTGAGAATTAAATAAATATGAACAGAAAAAAGTTTTTTTGGGTTTGCTTCACTATTTTAGTTTTTTTGCGCGATTAAATGCAAGATGTATGAACGTGGAATCACTTTTGCTCCTCACTGTATATATAAAGTCAATAGTATTGTAATGTATTTTAGTACTTACGTGACGTTAAAAGGATTACTTTCACAACTTTTTCACATTTAAAAGCAATTAATCCACTGGTGAGCTCGAAGGCAGATTCTTCTTTTTTGAGATGTTAAAATTACAAGCAAATGCAGATCATAAGCAATTAGAATAACAGAGATAAAAAGGAAACATAATAAACGGTTTCACTTCTCTGCTTTGCGCGCTCTTTCCTGTTTACAGACTTTGTGCTTCTGTTTACGAAAACGTTTTAAAGCTGTTGACACTTAGCCTTCTCATATCAGTAAATTGCAACGGGTTGCATTTTCTACTTCTAAACAGCAGTTTGGCACATGGAAAAAGGAACAAACTGATTATGCGGCATGAAAATAGAACCTTACAGGCAACGTTACTTGGGCACTCACGATCCAAAAAGTTTTATTGGGATCTTGTAAGTTAGCTGCGCCATCTATGGGTATATTCAAATATGACATATTTTGTAGTCGGTTTTTGTCGTTGAGCATCGATGAGTATGTATATGTTTGTTCTGCACATGACCGTTTTTTTGTTGTGATCGCGTCCTTTGCCTTTTAGTGCATACATATGTAGAATTAGTGTTCCTCTTTTTTATATATAAATTATCCTAAAAATCAAAATCAATGGTGATGCGAATGCCGATGCGTGTGTCTGTGTCGTCAGCTGTTTTCGGCTATGCGTCGTTGTCAGATCGATCGGCGACCGCTGTAGTGGTAACGCCACATTTACTTCCCCTTCCGTGAGAAGGAAGATGGTGACGACGGTATTGACTATGCATATTCTGTTCCTTGTACTTGAAGATTTGATGTGCTTAGGACTTCTGGTGAATTTGGAGCTTCTGGTGTGCCAAAATTTGCAAGGAAAGCTTTAATAGGTTAACTGAAATTGTACACCTTGTCGTCTACTCGTCGGACAATTTTATAGGGTCCTATATATGGATGCCCTAGTGTTTTCTTGACAGAAGCGACAAGCTTGAACACATGCGTTCAACTTTGTAGTTTTTTCGAGCAGAAAATTTGAGGATTGTGTTGATGAGCTGTAGGTGTTGGCTTGATGGCTCGAATGTACTGGTGAAATCGCGCAATGAAGCGATTGAGAATTGCATTAATGCTGCTTTCAGTGTGCGATGCCATCTCGATGTTCAAATCCTTTCTGCACCCATCATTCGTGATAATTCAGTAAAAAGCTGATTCGAATTGCGTCCCTTGGTCCGCTGTTATGATAAGAGGTGAGCCGAATTGACGAATCCAGTGTGTTTATACTGTTTATATAGATCTACTGTCTCTGCTGTCATGTTTGACAGTGGTACAGCATGGGGCCATCTACTAAATCGGTCGATGATAGTAAGACAATAGCAAAAATTGTTGACACGAGGCAGCTCTATTAGGTCCAAGTGGAGGTGGTCAAAACGATGATCTGAAACAACAATGTGAGCTACAGCACTGCGTGTGTGACCATGTTGTGGCATCGCGGTTTATACATGGCCATAAGAATCGCTGTTTCAACAATTTGTTGTCCGTCCACTTGGGTGTGCCAAATTGTGAACTGAGTCAAATGACAATCGCCTTATGCGCGCTGGAAGATAAGGCCTGATATATCCAGCCGATGTGTCGCATAGTAAGTCCAATCCTTCAACACACTATATTTCTGTGTTCAATGACGTTGTTTCTCGTAGTTGGGTAATTCCATTGTCGTTTTGCTGCTCCTCAAAGAACATCTGTGCATTAAACTCGCTTGGCATATTGATCGCGTTGATTCGCGAAAGGGCACCAGCAACGGTGTTATCTTTCCCAGGTGCGTTTACAATTTGTGTTGAAAATTGAGAAATAAAGTCCAATTGGCGCAACTGGCGTGGCGATCCTTTTGAAGCTTTTTGGGAAAATAAGTATATAAACGGCTTTTGATCCGTTTGGATGACAATGTGACGTCCATCCAGTATGTGCTTAAAGAAAAGGACGGCTGCGAAGATGCCCAATAGCTCACGATCATACATGCTATAGTTTTTCTCTGTTGCGCTTAGCTTGCGTGGGAAAAAGGATACGGTCCGCCAGGTATCGTCTTCAAACTGCTCAAGAGCAGCTCCAATTGCAGTATCTGATGCGTCTGTTCTCACCACCAAGTGTGCTGAGGAATGTTGCTTGCGTAGCAGTTTCTATTTTCTTCTTGCACTGCTCGAGCGCCTTATCAGCCTCTGAAGTCCAATTTATTTCGCTCTTGTCGTTTTTGATGGCTCCTTTAAGGTACTCAGTTAAGGGAACTTGCGCTTCTGTTGCAAATGGAATTAGACGACAGTAGTAGTTGATCATTCCTAGGAATCTGCGCAGCTCCATGACAGTTTTGAGCTTAAGGAATTCCCTAACGGCTTTAGTGTGCTCAGTTGGGGGCCTGAATCCAGTGGTTTTGATTGTGTAGCCAAGAAATAAAACCTCAGTCTTGCCAAATTGGCACTTTTGTTGCTTGATACTTAGCCGATTCTTGCGAAGAATTTCGATAATTATTTCGAAATGCTGAAGGCGATCCGCGTGACTGCTGGAATACACGATGATGTCGTCAATATTGCATCGAACAAACGGAAGACCACGAAGTAGGTTGTCCATGTGACGCTGGAAGGTTTGTGCTGCATTTCTTAAGCCAGGAGGCATTCCAACGAATTCGAACAATACAAATGGAGTCATAACTGCGGTTTTTGGAATATCCGTGGATGCGACTGGAATTTAAATGTAGGCACGCACCTAGTCAATCGGTAGGAAGATTTTGATTTATATAGACGCTGAATAATCTCTTCGAAATGTGGAACAGGATAGCGATCTGGAATGGTGTATGAGTTGAGTTTTCGATAATCTCCAGTAGTGCGCCATTTGGTTGGTTTGTTAGGGACCAAATTAATCGGACTAGCCCATTGACTGCTTGATGGTCAACAATGCGTTAACTACTAATGGGTTAACTATTAAAGAAAAGCTGTAAATTATTGCTGTTATAAATGACAAGGACAAAAAAAATAAAGCAAGCCGAAATCCAACAATCTGCCTCCGCGTCGATTTTAAACGCAAGCGCAAACGAAAAGGGTTCACACGAACTTGGAGAGGAAGCGTTGTATATATGGTTTAAGTCAGGGGTAGCCACGCAGTGGTTCCGAAGTCTGCGGACAGCTCCCAACATTATATGTGCTTTATTATTTATTTATTTATTATTTATTATTTATTATTTATTATTTATTATTTATTATTTATTATTTATTATTTATTATTTATTATTTATTATTTATTATTTATTATTTATTATTTATTATTTATTATTTATTATTTACTATTTACTATTTACTATTTACTATTTACTATTTACTATTTACTATTTACTATTTACTATTTACTATTTACTATTTACTATTTACTATTTACTATTTACTATTTACTATTTACTATTTACTATTTACTATTTACTATTTACTATTTACTATTTACTATTTACTATTTACTATTTACTATTTACTATTTACTATTTACTATTTACTATTTACTATTTACTATTTACTATTTACTATTTACTATTTACTATTTACTATTTACTATTTACTATTTACTATTTACTATTTACTATTTACTATTTACTATTTACTATTTACTATTTACTATTTACTATTTACTATTTACTATTTACTATTTACTATTTACTATTTACTATTTACTATTTACTATTTACTATTTACTATTTACTATTTACTATTTACTATTTACTATTTACTATTTACTATTTACTATTTACTATTTACTATTTACTATTTACTATTTACTATTTACTATTTACTATTTACTATTTACTATTTACTATTTACTATTTACTATTTACTATTTACTATTTACTATTTACTATTTTCTATTTACTATTTACTATTTACTATTTACTATTTACTATTTACTATTTACTATTTACTATTTACTATTTACTATTTACTATTTACTATTTACTATTTACTATTTACTATTTACTATTTACTATTTACTATTTACTATTTACTATTTACTATTTACTATTTACTATTTACTATTTACTATTTACTATTTACTATTTACTATTTACTATTTACTATTTACTATTTACTATTTACTATTTACTATTTACTATTTACTATTTACTATTTACTATTTACTATTTACTATTTACTATTTACTATTTACTATTTACTATTTACTATTTACTATTTACTATTTACTATTTACTATTTACTATTTACTATTTACTATTTACTATTTACTATTTACTATTTACTATTTACTATTTACTATTTACTATTTACTATTTACTATTTACTATTTACTATTTACTATTTACTATTTACTATTTACTATTTACTATTTACTATTTACTATTTACTATTTAATTATTAATTATTTAATTATTTAATTATTAATTATTAATTATTAATTATTAATTATTTATTATTAATTATTAATTATTAATTATTAATTATTAATTATTAATTATTAATTATTAATTATTAATTATTAATTATTAATTATTAATTATTAATTATTATTTATTAATTATTAATTATTAATTATTAATTATTAATTATTAATTATTAATTATTAATTATTAATTATTAATTATTAATTATTAATTATTAATTATTAATTATTAATTATTAATTATTAATTATTAATTATTAATTATTAATTATTAATTATTAATTATTAATTATTAATTATTAATTATTAATTATTAATTATTAATTATTAATTATTAATTATTAATTATTAATTATTAATTATTAATTATTAATTATTAATTATTAATTATTAATTATTAATTATTAATTATTAATTATTAATTATTAATTATTAATTATTAATTATTAATTATTAATTATTAATTATTAAAAGTGTATATGAGAATACATACCTTCACAACGCTATGCACTGCTTGAGCATACAGCATTCCAACTTCCACAGGATCCTGGGAGAGTTCTTTTGTAGGTTTAAATAGCCTTTTTTTAAATACAAATCGATTTTCTCCATATGATGATCCGTTTGAGAGTCTTTTATAAGTTATAGACGACGTTTGCTTACTTTCCCATGCAGATATGACATCATATAAATATTCGAAGGTTTTTATATGATATTCGCCGTCGGGACGTGATTGAAAAATGGCCCAACCCTCGATTGATGCCAAATTAAGCTTGTCGGCAAGTTTTTGTACTGCATCGCTGGCAGTATCGGTTGGATGTACATCAATGGCTTTTGTACGAGAATCTAAAAAAAAAAACCTACAGACAATTGTCCCAAGACGACGCATGGCCTAAAAAATAATACATGAATTAGTTTTAATTACAAGGACTTAAAGTTTTAACCAAGTTTGGTCTGAATTTATGGAACCATCCCATATGCATAATTTGTCACATTGATGGACATATCTCAAACATCAATAAAAATTGTTATACTAAAACTTAATTTTTGACTGATTGTTCCTATGGCAGCTATATGATATAGTAGACAGATTTTAACCAAGTTTAGTGAGGATGTATTTGACCATCCCAAATGCATATTGTGTCAGTTTGGTTGAGATATCTTTAGCAACTAAAAAGTTTTTCATACTAAAACTTGATTTTCGACTGATCGTTCCTATGGAAGCTAGATGATATAGTGGTCCGATCCAAATTTAAACACAAACTTGATCTGCGCCTGGTATTCAGTAACTTACCTAACAAATTTAAAGTCTCTAGCTGTTATAGTCTCTGAGATCCTTTGACTCAAACAGACGGACGGACATGGCTCAATCGACTCGGCTTTTGATACTGATCAAGAATATATATACTTTATAGGGTCGGAGAAGATGCTTCCTTCTACCTGTTACATACATTTCACAAAACTATTATACCCTTTTTGACCATTTTCAATTGGCACAGGGTATACAAATATTTGAACGTCACCAGCAAGACTCGAACCCTCGACCTCTAACACACGGGCCTTGTATCTTCACCATCGGACAGATTGTATTGACGCTGACTCGAACCCCGGTTTCATGCTTATCATGCCGTCTACCTTGAATTAATTAATCATTTTAATATTATTTCCTTGCTGCCACAAACTTGTTAATATCTTCACTATTTATGAACTTATCGTGTTGAAAGTTGGTGATTAGTTGCTGGGCATGATTCTACACCTGTTGGCATAGAAAAAACTTAAAAATGTAACCTAAAACCCCAAATTAAAGGTGATGTAACTTTTTTTTTGAATTACGCCCCCACAGTGGGCGTGGCAAAATTTCAACATAAACTGTTTTTGCCTGACTTTATGGATTGTCTAAATTCCAAATTTGGTGGTCCTAACCCTTACAATCTCTGAGATCGTTTGTTTACACAGACAGGCGGACAGGGGTATATTGACTCGAGTGTTGATTTGCTTGCTTCTGCCCGTTACATACTTCAAGCAAACTTAATATACCCGCTCAGGGCATAAAAAATGAAATTATGTGCTCTGAGTAGCCGTAGCGGAAGCTGAATACTGAGAGCGAAATGAGAGCAGAGCAAATTAAATTCTTATATCCTGTACCTATAGAAAATGGTCAAAAAGATTAAATTCAGGCCTGTTCTGAATTCCAAACGCTTTCAAAAAGTAAAAACGAAACGAAAACAAACGTTTTTCTATTTGCTGTTCCCAATTCCGGCCGAAATGGGCTTGTTTTTACTTCTCGAACTCGGTTTCGAAAAAGGTTTCGGTAGCAGTATGTCATCGAACGTATCAGCTGTTTTAGTCAATTAAGAAGACAAATTGATAAAATAATATAAATTGCTTAGTAAATTTGAAAATGCCGGCAATTTATAAAATTGTGCTTAAATTTTTTTTTGTCACCAGCTTATTGCCTGTCTTATGCATGTGTTCATATCGACAAGAACCAGAGTTGTCACCAATTCAAAAATCAAAACATTCAAGCTTCACTTTTCATCTTAAATCCGATTAGATTTATTTCAAACTATTTTTGAAAATTCATTTTAAATATTTCATGTTAAATATAGCAGATAAAAGCTAAATTAGAATAAAACTTCATTGTTCGAATTTTATTATTCAATTGAAGCAACTCTAGCAGCTTTCGATTGACAGAGTTGATATCGATAATTCAAATTAAAGTGGAATTCAGCTCGGTTTAATCAATTCCGCTCGGTTTCTTTTATTATGCAATCTTTTTTAAATGTTTATAAAAAAATTATTTTAAAATATATTTCAACTTCAAAATGTTCAACATTAATAGAATTCTCAGCTTATAATTTTAGGAATTTATTTGAATGCTTTGACTGTCGCACTACCTCGCTCATCTAAGCCTCTCCAAGGCATTCCTCCCCCGAGACCTAAGAAGCACGTTTTGTCTCTAGGCTTTCCAAAGATAAGTCTTCGTATGATGTTAAGTGTTATATTCAAAACGTTATGGGAAAACTTTTCTCTCAAAATATCATGTTCAGAAAAGGTTTTTGATAAGCTTTGTCAACAAAATTTCTGGCCTGAACATGTATTTGTTGCTGAATATAAGGGGAATACTAATGGAAAGGGAGATCGGACCCCGATCTCAGATGTTGGTTCCTCTATATCTGTATCTGCTTTATCTTTAAACGAAGCACCAAAAAACGAATTTCCTCTCTAACTGTTTCTTAATAGTCATTCTTTTGACTTTGATGTCATCTGCTTTACTGAGACCTGGCTTAAGCCTGCCACATCAGACTTTTCTATTCTTTCTTCCAAATATTTTATATATAGATGCTCTTGCATTCCACCTCTTTCTGATAAAGTTTTTTTTATCCTTAGTCTCCGACACTGACTTGCTCTTGGTCTTAGGTGATTTTAATCTGTCCGATGTTCGATGGTTTTCTCCCAATGACTCGCATTCACTTATTTCTGATAATTCCCATGTATTTATTGATGGTCTTTCTGAGCTATCTTTGGTATAAATTAATCCTGTTTCTATCCACAAGTCACTTAACCTGATATTCGTATTGGACTCTACCAATAGCATTGTAACCAGAATTGACCCATTGGTAATGCCGGAAGACTCTTACCATCCGACTCTTCTCGCACGTATTAATTTACCTTTGGGGCTAGATGTATCATTCTCTCAGCCCACTGTGCGCATACGGTGCTTTAGTAAAACTGATTTCAATAAGCTGCGCAATCTAATTTTGGATGCGGACTGTTCTCAATGGTACAAGTGCTCCAACTTGGATAATGCCATTAAACAGCCAATTAAACAGAATATGCATCTGGGGTGATCTTATACATTCTGACCAAGTTTGGTTGAAATCGGTCTGCTATATCATATAGCTGCCATAGGAACAATCAGTCGAAAAACAAGCTTTAGTATGAAAAACTTTTTTGTTTATTTATATATCTCAGCCAATTAAACAGAATATGCATCTGGGGTGATCCTATACTATCTGACCAAGTTTGGTTGAAATCGGTTAGCTATATCCTACAGACGGACGGACGGACAGACCGGCATGGCTATATTGACTCGGCTGTTGATGCTGATCCAGAATATATATACTTTATGGGGTTTTTTTATGACAAAGTTAATAGACCCCTGTACTTTTTTTAAGTACAGGGTCTAAAAACAGTTAATATTCTACCGTCAAAACTAGAAGAATCCCTTTAATCGCCAAAATGTGAAATATAACACCCTATTTCACCTATTGCCCTTTTCCTATGTACTTCAGAAAAAAAGTTTACAGATATGCCTAAATGCCCTTTAAAATCAGATACAGAAAATATCTGCTATTGATCAACATTTTAACTAAAAAAAATACATATAAGGACATATGCGGTACTTAAAATTTTTTGTAATAACAGTATCTCTGCGAACAGCCAATAAACTTATATTTAAGATTTTAAGAAAGAAATAAAGTGAATATTCGTTATATATGACTTTTAATTAATTCATCAAAAATAATAAGTAAATTTGATTTTTATTTAATCAGTCTTTAATAATAATTAATATTGATTTTTATTTTTTCAGATTTATTTAAGAGTTATTCAAAACTTTTTTGAATAAAAGTCACAAAAAATAAAAAACTTTAAAGACTTTTATTTGTGAGGAAAAAAAATGCCTTCAATGATTTTCATTTTTGCGCAAATCAAGGGGTCTTCGAGCTCACTCGAAAACTAAATACAATCACGCCAATAATCATTTTATGAAGAAAAACAGCACCATGGGACTGTCAATCGGATATAAACCTCAATATGACCAATTACGACTAAAAGCCATAACAATCCACTTAAAACAATTGAGATGCAACTGATTGGCCGAACACCATAGTTGCATAGCATTTAAATCATCTTGCAGACAATTATGAAGATGGGGATCTGTGTATGAGAAGATAAGCCTAACATCATCCGCATACATTAAAATAGAGGATTTGGAAAGGATAAAAAGGGTAAAAAATAAAGGTTCCCAAGTGACTTCATTGAGGTGTACCAGAAGTAATGTGAACTGAACTCGAAATGTAGGACCTACGAAGTACTTTTTGGGTCCTACCTTTAAAGAAAGTGGAAATCCAACATAAAAAGGCGGATAGGGAACCTGTACGATCAAGTTTAAATAGTAAGAGGTGTCCACAGAGTCAAAGGCTGAGTCAAAAATGCGTAATTTACCAAGGAGGTAAATTAAAGAAAGATTGTTGTTGTTGACCGACCCTTTACAAAACTACGGTGACTACGGAGACTACGGTGTGATAAGAAATATAGAGCAATTATACAAGGTGGGCCAAAAGAAGTCATCAGATGTTGTTTGGCTCTCATTTTTTTTTCTAAATGAAAAACTTTGATTCTGTTTTTTGATTATGTTCATTTAAACAATTAGAATTTTATTGGTCAAGTCGAGAAGATGATATCGGTGAAATGGGGGCCGTCACAGTTGATTGCCATTTAGGGCTCGTTTTATGGTATTTTTCATCACTCCGGCGAGAACTTCGGGCGACAGATTCTCGCACTCGTGTCGAATTTTGTCCTTAGGGCTTCCAGGGTCTCGGGCTTGTTCACTTAAGCACGGGACTTCCAAAAATCCCACAAAAAGAAGTCTGGAACGGCTAAATCAGGTAATCTTGCGGGCCAGTGCAAATCGCCAAAACGAGAGATGAGGCGATCCGGGAACGCCACCTTCAGAATATCGGTTGTGGCTCGCGCAGTGCGTGCCGTTGTACCGGTCTGTTGGAACCACATGTCCTAATTCAATTCCAGTCCTAATTCAATTGCGGCAGAAAAAACTCTGTTTACATGGCCTTATAGCGCGCACAGTCCACTGTTGTCGTTTTAATAGCGGTGTTCTCGAAAAAAAATGGCCCGATGACTCCTTCAGCGTGAACAGCGCACAATGCAGTCACTTTGAGCGGGTGTATACTCGTGGATTTTCAGTGCACCAGAAGCGACAGACAGCAGCTGATGCACGGACTGGACTTTGTACGGAAACATGCGCAGGTCTTTGACCAAAATTCGCCTTAGGAACGACCGGCTGATGGCTAGTCTAGTCGATATTTCTGTCGACAGCTCGACATCCTCGGCAACAGCGGCAATATTCTCGGCAGAACGAGAGCTCCGGGGCCGGCCACTCTTGTATCGCTCCATGGCTTGTTCACTTGTATTCTACATCTGTGTAGTCTACAAATGTCAAAACAGATTTGACATTGCAGGCCATTTGCAAAACTAAGAGCATCTTCTAATAGAGTGACTTCTTTTGGCCCACCTTGTAGTATTAGATGGAAGTAAAGTGTAAGGATAAGGAGAGTTGCAGGGGAAGATAGATATACCGACCGAATGGTATATCCTTACCTAACAAAAGTACATACTAAGACTTTTGGATACTCACCTGGCTTATGGGATAAGGGGTTTTAAGTAGATGGGGAAAATTATATTTTATTTAATTATATATACTTAATTATTTATATTTAATTAAATATATATTAAATTTAGTACAGTTTGAATTTCAGAAATTTCGGGGCATGGAAATGTTTTTGTCCCTAGACTTTTCCCTTGTAAATAGGTTGTAAAATAATTTTCTGCAGAGAAGCGGAATAAGTAAATTCTAATTGGCCGCTGCTTTAAATATTCCCTGCAATTGGTCTTTGTGAAAAAACAGACTTGGCGAAAAAAAAGTTTCCAAAAAATGTTGATTGCATTGCATAATTATGTTAAACACGATGTATACTGCTGCTAAAAAAATATGTAGCCTTGCGTTTAGTTTTCTTTATTTTTGTGCCAAATTTTAATTGGTTAACCCAGCCGGGATTGCAGGCATGTGCTGACCGAATTCTATACGGCCGGTGCACAGAAAATTTCAGGAATAAGTTGCACATCCCTGAAGCTATAAGCTGTCAGAGGCGCGCCCAGTAATCAGAATCGATCGCCTCATTGCGTGAAATCCTTGCGGCCAAGTCCGCTACAAGCTCTCGCGTTTGCGTGCGTTCTGCACTGCGTTTGGTTGCACAAAACGCTGGTCAGAATCGTTCGCTTCAAAGTAGAGGTTCCCTGCAGCCAAATCAGCCACGGACTCACACATTTCTTTGAGTTCGATATAGCGTTCGGCCGTTCAAAACGCTGCTAAGAAATCTTACCAAGCTGTGTGAAGTACACACAGCCAGGTCAGCTATGAACTCGATCGTTTGTTTGAGTTCGATGAGGAGTTTGGTTGCACAAAACGCTGCTTGGATCTTTTTATACCCTGTGCCCATTGAAAATGGTCAAAAGGGTATAATGGTTTTGTGCAAGGTATGTAACAGGCAGAAGGAAGCATCTCCGACCCTATAAAGTATATATATTCTTGATCAGCATCAATAGCCAAGTCGATTGAGCCATGTCCGTCTGTCTGTCCGTCTGTCCGAGTGTTTGAGCCAAAGGATCTCAGAGACTATAAAAGCTAGAGACTTCAAATTTGGTATGTAGGTTGCTGGATAGCGGGCGCAGATCAAGTTTGTTTTAAATTTTAGATGCCACGCCTCTTTCGCCTGCCAATCGCACAAAACAAATATCAGACGCGATCTTTAATAAAACACTTTTTAATTAAACAGAAAGATAAGAAGTAAGCCAATTTAATGACTCTGAAAGTTTCAAAGAGATTGACTATTAAATAGAGAAGATATTTCAAATTTGCTTTTAATTCACATAAATCAAAATCATTGACATAGGCAAGTGGAGCGAGATAGCATATGCACATTTGTTTGTGCAAAAACATAACAATGAGCACGTATATGAAGAGTGCGAACGCAAATACGAGCGATAGGCAAAATTATCGATATCATTTGGCTACAATTTCTATCCTATTTTAATATATTAACACGGTTTAAGTTAATACATATTTAAGATTGTGTTAAAATATATGTATGTAGATATTAGTATGCATTGAAAAAGCGATATGTATAAATGCCACTTTATAATTTTGCACCTTGACACGACGACAGATCATTTTACAACACTGAAATCTCTGAATTTATAATAATTATTATGTTGAATAATAAGCTAGTAAGCTCGCACATATGTTCAATAGGTTTTCATTTATTATCATTGTATTTATATGCTTAACAAATCCTGCAAAAAGAATCACAAATATGAAAGCATTGCATTTAAATTTAAATTGCGCGCGCAAAGCAGCAGCATTTAACAGCTGATTTCAAATATTAAGAAGAGTGGGAGAGATAATTTGGTGTTGCCGGACTTCAACAAACTGAGCAAATTTTAGTTGATGGCTACTCTAGTCATGAGCAACATCGATTTCAGCAATTACGATTACGATTACGATTACGATTTACGATTTACTATTTTAATTAAATTAAATACAATTTATTCGATCGGACCACTATATCATATTGCTGTCATAGGAACGATCAGTCGAAAATAAACTTTTTTGTTGTTTGAAAGATCTCGACCAAACTAATAGGATATGCATTTGAAATGGTCCTTTATATCCTGATGAAATTTGGTTGAAATCGGACCACTATATCATATAGCTGCCATAGAAACGATCAGTCCAAAATCAAGTTTTAGTATGATAAACTTTTTTGTTGTTTGAGGTATCTCAACCAAACTAACAGAATACGCATTTGGGATGGTATTCTACATCCTGAACAAATTTGGTTGAAATCTGATATCAAATAGCTGCCATGGGAACGAATTTTACGATACGAGCTCACTCGACTGTAGCCAGAGCCCCCTTGTTTTTGTTTCTTTTTATGTCCTTACTTTTGTAGGGTTGTCACAGGATTTTACAGAAGTTTTTGCAGTGCACAAAAAACTCGATAGGCTACATTTTGTATTGGCTGCAACTCCTTTTATGTGTATTTCTTGCCGCTTTTCTTTTGCGCTGCAGTTTTGTGTTAGCACGTGCTGTGTGAACAACATATTTAGAGAAGGTAAGTTTAATTTGATTATTGCGTATTTTAATATGCTTTACTTCATTTTTATATTACAGTTTGCAACAGTCGGCAGTGATATTGTTTTATGTATTCGTACAAATATATGTACATTAATATGCCAGGTAAGTAAAATACAAAAACACATAAAATACAACATTTTTAATTACTGTTTGCCTTTTTTTCTTTGCAGTGTTAATATATATCAGTCGAAAATGAAGTTTTAGTATGAAAAACTTTTTTGTTGTTAAAGATATCTCAACCAAACTGACATAATATGCATTTGAGATGGTCCCATAATCCCGACCAAACTTGGTTAAAATCGGAACACTATATGATATAGCTGCCTTAGGAACGATCACTCGAAAAGCAAGTTTTAGTATGATAAACTTTTTTGTGGTTTGAGATATCTCAACAAAACTGACAGAATATGCATATAAGATGGTCCAATACATCCCGAGCAAACTTGGTTCAAATCTGACCACTATATCATATTGCTGCCATAGGAACGATCATTCGAAAATGAAGTTTTAGTATGAAAAACTTTTTTGTTGTTTAAGATATCTCAACCTAACTGACAGAAGTTGAATTTGGATTAGAATTACACATCCTGACTGAATTTGGTTAAAATCGGATCACTATATCATATAGCTGCCATAGGAACGATCAGTCGAAAATCAAGTTTTAGTATGAACAACTTTTTTTTTGTTTAAGATATCTCAACCAAACTGACAGAATATACATATGAGATGGTCCCATACATCCCGACCAAACTTGGTTAAAAGCGGATCACTATATCATATAGCTGCCATAGGAACGATCAGTCGACAATTAAGTTTTAGTATGAAAAGCTTTTTTGTTGTTTAAGATATCGCAACCAAACTGACAAAATATTTATCTGGATTAGTATTTTACATCCTGACTAAATTTGGTTGAAATCGGATCACTATATAATATGGCTGTAATAGGAACGATCAGTCTAAAATCAAGTTTTAGTATGAAAAACGTTGTTGTTGTTTGAGATATCTCAGCCAAACTGAGACAATATTCATGTGGAATGGTCCCTTACATCCTGACCACACTTGATTAAAATCGGAACACAATATGATATAGCTGCCATATGAACGATCAGTCGAAAAGCAAGTTTTAGTATGATTTACTTTTTTGTTGTTTAAGATATCTTAGCCAAACTAACAGAATACGCAATACATCCTGACCAAGTTTGGTTGAAATCGGGTATCAAATAGCTGCCATAGGAACGAATTTTAAGATATAGTAAGAAAATTATTGTTGTTTTTAGAGATAAGTCAACCAAACTCACAGATTCGGAATTTATAATTTGGTTTAAATCGGTTCACTAGATTACATAGATGTAATACGAACAATTAGTCAAAAATTTAATGCCGCATCATCACACCTGCGGCGTGTCTAACGGATTGCAAATACGTATGAGCTATCGGAGAGCCAGGGCACAGGGTATCCTACTGTCAAGCACACTCGACTGCGGCCGCACCTCCTCGCGAGCAAGGCGATCCGTGGGTAGGTGAGCGAAGTGAGCAGGGTGTGAAACCCCTTGTTATTTCTACTGCCGTGCAGATTTGCCGCTCTCTAGGGGTGGGTAATTAAATAAGAATTCCAACTGGATTTCCTACTAGAACCAGAATTTCCCTACAGCAGAAATTCATTTCTGAACAGTGTGCAGCCGAAGTCTATGACGAACTCACTAAAACGTTTGAGCTCGTAGCGGAGTCTGCCGTGCGGTTTTGTAAATTTCCTACAGATAATTGTGGTCAAACATGTATAAAAGCGAATGATGGTTTTACATAAACATGGATCGCAGAACTGTGAGCGCGCTGTACGAATTCTGTACGCTTTTCTGTTCAAAATTTACCAGTGGGAAGTTCAATGAAGTAGATCAAGAATCTTAATACAAAGGTTGACCCCGAATTTGACTCGCTTGCAGTTCAAATTATTCAAAAGCCTTCTTATTGCACGATAAAATTTTATCAGCTATTGTGAGAGGGGGGTTAGCGTGCGCCCCCTAGAATATATATATTCAATTTCTGTCGATTAAAACGTGATATTCGTCCATCAGAATCGATATCCACGATATATTCTAACCCTAAAGATTTTAGGTTGAGTTAAGTCTGTAAATTTTTAACGAAGTGAGATATCGGTCTGAAATTTAAAATATATATGCTTAGCACTCCAAACAAATTTCGAACATCTAAATAAAAGTGGGCGTGGCATGAAAAATGGCCTAAGCTAACGGTCATACGAAAAATATAATTCTTTCAGCACTTAAAATTGATAAAAAAAAAAATATTTGAAAAGATTTCAAAAATAGTATTTTATTTTTATACATTTTTAATTTCTAAAGTGTAAAATTAAGTAAAAATTTTATTTTTTGCATCTGATAAGGTATCTAATCCCGTTTGACCAATCTCTCCTAGAGTCAAATTTATCTTATAGCAATGATTTCTGGTTTATTTTGAGATAGCAAATAACAAAAATTCATCCATCGCACATCCAGAGAACCAAACGATGTGTGCAGTTGTTAATGCATGTCTCACGAAGCGTAATGCCGCAGAATCGAGATGCTGATATGTCAGTGACTTTGGAAGGTCGTTCCAAAAATCCTCAAAACGAATCTAAGAAAGACTTTAAAAACTGACAAATAAGTAATTTTTTCTTTAAGAATTTTTGTTATTTGCTTTCTCAAAATAAAACAAAAGTATTATAAATATTGAGTTTTACTATCATTACTATAAGCTAAATTTGACTTTTGTTGTTATATATATTATAATTATATATTATATATATATTATAAATTTGTTATATTTTATTTTATAGTATAATGCTAATATAAATGTTAAATAACACGAATGTTATTTATCATGAATATAATGACCTAACATGTGAATTTATCGAAATGTCGATTAGTCAGTCACTAGCAGAAAAACAGAAGATTAAGGTATACAACGTTTTTTTTTTGCGCTGGCCAAATCGCTCGCTTCATAATTTTTAATTTGAATTACTGGAAATAAATGCCATATATATTATATAACAATGGGGCTCCGCCAATGCTCGCTTCCCTCAAGGTGAGGCTACAGTCGAGTTTGCTGGACTGTAAGATACAATGTGCCCTGGAACTCTGATAAGATATCCTAAAAAACAAAAAAGTTTTTCATACTAAAACTTGATTTTCGACTGATCGTTCCTATGGCAGCTATATGATATAGAAGACTGATTTTTACAAAGTTTAATCGGGATGTATGATACCATCCCATGTGCGTATTCTGTCACTTTGGTTAAGATATCTTAAACAACAAAAAAGTTTTTCGTACGGCAGCTATATGATATAGTGGTTCGATTTTAACCAAATTTGATCAGGATGTATAGGACCATCCCAAATGCATATCCTGTCAGTTTTGTCGAGATAATTTAAACTAGATAATAAGAGCAACGGTGGTGAAATTTATCGCAAGATTGCTTTTTACGCCAATTGAATGAGGAAAGTAATGTTATTGTACTACAGCTTGAAATATTGTCCACTTCGTAGCCGGTACGCAAAACGCTTTGCGACATATGTAAAAGAAGTACAATCCATATGATACTGAAGATAGCTGGGTTCAGTGCGACAAATGCAAACGGTTGTTTCATTTCATCTGTGTAGTCGTGGATGAAATCGTCAAGGATCGAGATTGGAGTTGCGCGGAATGTTTGAAGAAAATCGTCAATCAGCACATTCAATCAGTCGCATAATACATTCACCAGTACAACAAGGATCTGATTCAGAAGAGAGAACCGGTCTGCAAGTGGAAATGCCGAATAATGAGGCAGCGCCAAAGATTGATGAGAGCGGTTCACAGCAGGAAGCAGCTAGCACATCTATGGAGATGATAGGTCTTCAGCAGCAATTAGTGCTTGCCATGTTAGCAGAAAAAAGAGCCGTTGAAGAGAGATACATCGAGCAGAAGTATCTGATACTTGCTCTCTTGAATCCGGCAGTCCGCAAAACAGGCATCGGAAAACCGCCTCGCAAGCTCTCAGGTAACTGCAAGGAAAGCAACACCAAAGGATCTGCCCCTTAAACCACAGCACTTCAGTAGCTGGCTTCTCGCACCCTGAAAGTACGCTGCAAGTGCAGAAATGTTTCAAAGGAAAGGCGCGCGAGCCGGACAAGGACAAGTTGCTTATACTTATCATAGTTCCAGAGGTAATCAGTGTTCTCAAGATGTTTTTCGGCAAGCCAGAGCACATTTTGGAGAGGCTCGTAGAAAAGGTTAGAAAGCTGCAGCCACCAAGAGATAAATTTTAAGCTTTGATCAAGCTTTCATTCATCAAAGGAGGCTTGCAAACTGGATGCTCACCTCAACAACACCATGCTTATTGTTCGACAAGCTGCCGAGTCAACATAAGCTCAGTTGGGCCATGCGCGCTGAAGCCATGCGCCAAGACAGCTCATCACCGGTAATCAAGGAGATCAGAGATTGGCTATATCAAATAGCAGAAGCAGCGTTAACCTTCGTATCGCCGTCAGTGTGCAAATCGAGCACAGTAAACGCACATATAGAATCTGCTTCAACATCTGCTAACCAGCAAAGTCAGCAAACATTGTACAATATGGTCAATTGGTTCCGCAACAAAACAATTAGCAACATAAGCAGCATTCAACCAATTACATCGCATGTGCATCAACGATGCACGTTATCGCCTTGTGTGATGCCTTCCAACGTTCAACCGTGAAAGATAGATGGAAGACCGTGAAATCCAAAAGGGCTTGCTTTCGATCATCGTAAGGAGGGAGGTTCGTGAGCAAACCATGTGGTCTGGATGGCTGCACAAAGAGGCATCATCCATTGCTTCACGAAAGGGATACAGTTAATCCGAATACTGGTAGCAATCAAGCAATTGTGAGTACTCATCGGACCAAAAGCGCCTATGATAATATTTGCTAATTGTACGAGTCAATCTTCACGCAGCTGGAAAGACAATTCAGAAGTATGCGATGAGGCAACGATTAACATGCTGGGCATTAAAGTTGAACCAATGTCATTATGTTTGCAGTGGACCAGCGAGACAACTCGCGATGAATCACGTGCGTCAATGCAGATATCAGTTGTAGTTCGAGCAAACGGTACTGCCTGAATAACGTACTCACCGTTCGAAACATTGCTCTCCCGAAGCAAACTGTCAACGCATTGGCACTGAGTGAGAGATATCCATATCTAAGAATTTCACTTGAGCCATGAAACAGCCATAAACAACATCAAGAGTGTGTATCACACTTCTCGTTTGCGCATTCTGTACAAATAGGTTCGCCAAGCCTGTCAAAAGTGCAAGGTAATGCACGCCGCAAGGCTGGCCAGCTACTCCAAGCCGTCCAATATGGGTGAACGTTGGCAGGCACAAAGAGAAAAGATGGGGAGTACTGTTCACATGCCTAGCACTCAGGGCAGTGCACATTGAAATATCAAACAGTCTGGATACTAGTTCCCGCATCATGTGCATCCGGAATTTCACGGCTCAGCGTGGCACCCCAGTGGAATTTTATTCCGATAATGGAACAAATATTCGTGCATTAGAAAAGGCTGTACGAGACGAACTCGAGAAGTTGTATTACGACTAGATAAATGTCGTATGTATCGCATAAAATGGCGCTTTAATCCATCAGGAGCACCGCATATTGACGGCGCATGAGAACGTCTTGTTCGCAGCACAAAAACAGGGTTGCCCGACGTATTCATTCAACGACGAGAGTCTTCGCAGTTCGATGGTTAAAGCCGAATATATAATCAACTCCGCAGACGATATCGCACTTACGCCAAATCATTTGCTATTAGGATCTGCTGACGGCTACGAGCCTATTTGCAACGAGCATATGGATATCAGGCAGCGATGGCATCAAACGTAACATTTTGCAGAACGTTTTTGGCAACGTTGGGTGAGAAAATATACGCCGATGATAACCAGGCGTGTGAAATGGTTACAGAAGTGTAAGCCAATATCCGTCGGAAGCATCGTCATCATCGTGGACGAATCTTCCAAGGAACTTTTGGTTTAAAGGACGTGTCATTGAAACGATCATTGCTAAGGACGGCCAAGTCGGACGAGCTACAATTTAAAGGTATCATAGAAATACCAGCAACAACAAGTGCGGTATTGAAGGTCGGCTTAAGTTTTGGTAAG
The DNA here is from genome assembly GCA_035043635.1 of Drosophila rellima. Taxonomy (NCBI): domain Eukaryota; kingdom Metazoa; phylum Arthropoda; class Insecta; order Diptera; family Drosophilidae; genus Drosophila; species Drosophila rellima. The sequence continues at coordinate 26,684 of JAWNMV010000261.1, read as the reverse complement.
CAACCATAGGGGTTATATAAGTTAAGAACGAAAATATTATAAAACTCTAAACTGCAACTGCAACAACATCCGGCCGTCAGGTGCAGTAGCCCCAATACCGCTGAGCCCAGCGTCTGGACAACTTCCCGCACGAGCAACCAACTTCCCGCACGCGCAACCCAATTGCCGAAATTCTCGGAACATTTGGCAACAAGTCAGGTGCTCCAGAATTGTCGCAACGCTGCTGCTGCCGCTGCCAACGTCGTGACGCGTCGCTGCCAATTCACCAAGCTCTCTTAGGGATCTTATTAGCTTAGCTTAATTAGTCTAAAATTTGTAACCAACAAGAACAGTCCTATTGGACTTAATAAAGATTAATTTTTTATAAACTAAAAACTTATAAGGATTTAACTGGCGCCCGAGCAGGGACCAGCGGAAATAAAACGATAGTGCAAAACCGTATCTAAGTTTTCGGTTCGTGACGGGTTAAGTCCGACAGTTGCCAACCGCCGCTGGCCAAGTGAAATTTTATTGAATAGACTCCTTCGCGTTAATTCGCGTCGTCAATATTTCACTAACTGAGAGGAACTTAATTGTTTAATCAGTTAAGCAGAAGATCTTAATTGATCACTACTCATCGGTGGACTGCGGTTCTGTTGTATCCGCTCGCAGAACATCCTCAACGTGTACTGGTCGCAGGATCCCCAGTAGCGCAAGCAAAAAGGATGACATCCGGACAGTCGGGAGGAGCAGCCGCAGCAATTAACATAATGTAAGCTAGTTTTTAAGTTTAAGAAAAAGATCAAATACCAAGATCAAATACTAAGATCAAATACCAAGATCAAATACTAAGATCAAATACCAAGATCAAATACCAAAATCAAAATCAAACTTGTTAAATACAAACAAACCAAACATACAAAAAAGAAAATACCAACTAAGACTTGCCCAAAAAAAAAATTTGTCAAGAACAAATATAAAATAAAACACTGTAAAACGATAACAAAATAAACATAACTGCTCCAAGAGTAGTATAACAATTTCCAATCTTGCGATTCCCAAAATAAGGGACCCTCCAAGGTAGAAGGAACAAACCAGCTACTGGTTTTGACGATATATTCAATTTAATTATTTTCACAAAATTTTCATATTAAACATTTAGTAATATCTGAAATTGCTTAAACAAACATTTAATATTCTTATAAACATTCTAAACAACCATTTTATACAAATATTTGAACAAACACATTTTTATATACATCATACATACATATATCTCGAAAATTTATGGCCAATCCCGACAACTTGATACGACCTCCTATTTTGAACCAGGACGACTTAGCAAACGAACGACAACAACACAGACAAGAACAGAGACAAATTGAACACCAACAAAATAGGAATATGGCGTCTTTACAACAAGTTTCCGAGTTAGTGGGACAACTAATAGCACAACAAGTCCCAAGAATTGTAGAAGCTTTGAACAATCCAGAACATGACTTTAGTAACGCAGTAGATCAGAGGATATATGCAGAACATCGTGAAAACTTAGGGGGACTCGACAAAGTCCCAGACGTGGTAAAATGTTTGAGAGAATTTTCTGGGAATCCAGCGGAGTTCAGCTCTTGGAAAAAGAGCGTTGACCGCCTTATGGAAGCCTACGCAGGGGATGTTGGTACCTCAAGGTATTTTGGCATTCTTCACTCGATCAGGAGCAAAATCATTGGTAATGCGGACACGGCACTAGAATCATATAGCGTTCCATTAAATTGGAGAGCAATGGCAAAGTGCTTGACGATGCATTACGGCGACAAACGTGATCTCGGTACTCTAGAGTACCAGATGACAGTGTTGTCTCAGGGTAATCAGACTATAGAAGAATTTCACCAGGTGGTATATCAACACCTGTCTCTTCTTCTGAACAAAGTGAACTGCATGGATTTGGGTGAAGAAGCTCATCGATTGCTAAAGAAGATGTACCGCGACAAAGCCACAGATACATTTATATGCGGCTTGCGCGGAGATCTACCACGTATCTTGGGTGCACACGCGCCAAGAGATCTTCCTTCGGCATTGAACATATGTCTGAAAATGGAGAATCAGAAATATCGCACAATGCACGCAGTGACTGTCGGACAGGTCAACAACAAAAGCGCCAATGTCAAACCAATACCAGCTCCTCGAAACATGCAATTCGTTAATTCAGGTTTCCGACAGCCACCCCAGGCTCCCCCCAGAAATCGCCCGTTCCAACACCAACATGTCGGACAGCCTCAGAACTACAACAACTTTGGACAGCAACGGCAATTTTCCATGCCACGACAATTTGACACAAACCAATATCGACCACAACAATTCGAACCCCCCAGGCCATTTGCGCCAAAACCCCAACCGAGACCTGAACCTATGGACGTAGACCCAAGCATTAGGTCAAGAATGGTGAACTATATAAATAGGCCACAATTTGAGACAGGAAAAAGACCTCCAGGCCCAATGCCCGACGGACAAAAGAGACAAAGAAACTTTAACATTCAAACCGATGACAGCGGACAAAATGAAATGCAATCTGCTGAGACGTATGCCACTATGGCAGAGTACGAGCAAGCACTTGCAGATCAAGAAGACGGGACACAAGACGAAACATTAGACGAATATGTTGACGGATATGACTACGACGAAAACGACCAGTATGACAACTCAGCAATGAATTTTTTAGAATAGAGCATTCCTCGCTTCCATACTTCGAATGCAAGCTGGGGAATGGAAAAATTTTAAAAATATTAATAGATACAGGATCAAACAGAAACTATATTCAACCAAAGTTCGTCACCAATCCAATACCAAATCAAAAGCCATTTAACGCTGTGTCCGTAGGGGGCAGTGTTCGTGTCACTCACCACAAAATAGCCAATCTCTTCAAACACCCCGACATAAATATCAAGCTCTTTTTGTTACCGACTCTAAAGTCAGTTGACGCCATCCTGGGCAATGACAGCCTGAAAGAGTTAAATGCTGAAATTAAAGTAAGCAAGAAAATCATGACAATTAAAAACAAAATTCATGTACCCATCAAAGAAAAGAAATTCGAGGCGGTAAATACCATAGTACCAAGAACCGAGCATTTAAATAAAACGCAGAGTGACAGCTTAAATAAACTTCTTGAAAGATATCCAAATTTATTCGCGGAACCGAATCAAAAACTGACCTACACTACCAATGTGAAGGCAGAAATCCGAACCTCTTCAAACACTCCAGTGTATTCAAAATTTTACCAATATCTAATGACCTTAAAAGATGAGGTAAACAAACAGGTCACTGAACTCCTTAACGATGGTATAATCAGACCATCAAGGTCTCCATACAACTCCCCTGTATGGATAGTACCCAAGAAAGCAGACGCCTCAAAGGAAAAAAAATATCGTATGGTCATAGACTACAGGAAATTAAACTTGGTTACTATAGCAGATAAATACCCTATACCAGAAATAAATGAAGTACTCGCTCAATTAGGTGACAACAAAGTCTTTTCCGTACTGGATCTTAAGAGTGGATTCCACCAAATTCCATTGAAAACATCTGACATAGAAAAAACTGCCTTCTCCGTGAATAACGGAAAATATGAGTTTACACGACTCCCATTTGGACTGAAGAACGCGCCAGCAATTTTTCAGCGCGCACTAGACGACATACTTCATGAACATATTGGCAAAATATGCTTCATCTACATTGATGACATCATCATTTTCAGTAAAGATGACGAATCACACTTAAAAAATCTGGACAAAATTTTTCGAACTTTGCAAGAAGCCAATATGAAATGTCAATTGGACAAATGCGAGTTCTTGAAGAACAAAGTCGAATTCCTTGGCTTTGTTGTTTCCGATAAGGGCATCGAGACAAATCCAGATAAAGTTGCAGCTATAGCTCAGTATCCTCTTCCAAAGACCCTTAAAGATTTAAGATCATTTTTGGGACTTTCCGGGTACTACAGGAGATTCATTGAGAATTATGCTAAGCTCGCCAAGCCCCTTACCTCGCTTTTAAGAGGGGAAGACGGACGAGTGTCCAAAAAAATGTCGTCAAAAAAATCTATTTCGCTTGACAACCAAGCACTAGAAGCATTCAAAAAACTTAAAAGTAGCCTCATATCCAAAGATATAATACTCCGTTACCCAGATTTCAAAAAGGAGTTTCACTTGACAACCGATGCATCCAACTTCGCAATAGGTGCAGTATTATCGCAAGATAAGCAACCTATTTCATTTCTCTCAAGAACACTATCCAAAGCGGAAGAAAACTACGCAGCTAACGAAAAAGAAATGTTAGCCATTATTTGGGCTTTAAAAAGCCTAAAGAACTACCTGTACGGTAAAGCGAAAGTTAAAATATTCACTGACCACCAGCCTTTGACTCACTCTTTGAGTAGCTGGAACGGAAACGCGAGAATCAAACGATGGAAATCCTATCTAGAGGAATACGATTACGAGATATTTTATAAACCGGGAAAAGAGAATGTGGTAGCTGATGCGCTATCCAGAATACCACCTATAGGGCAAATAAATTCAATAGCCTCAACGCAACACAGCGACGAGAGCTCAGGTGAAGAATTAATACCAAGTATGTAAGTCCCTATCAACGCTTTTAGGAACCAGATTTTCTTTCATAAAGCAGATATGACCAACTACAAGTTCAGCATACCATTCCCAACCTTTCACAGACACGACGTATACAGACAGCAGTATAATCCGGACGAACTACTATCCGATCTGAAAAAATATCTTAATCCCTCGGTAATAAACGGTATCTACACGACCGAAGATATAATGTGGAAAATCCAACAATTATATCCAAGTCATTTCAAAAATTTTAAAGTACGTTTCACACAGACATTAGTAAAAGACTTGACCAACACAACAGACCAAGAAGAACAAATTCTCAAGACACACAATAGGGCTCATCGAAATGCGTTAGAAAATAAAATTCAGCTATCAGAAGAATTCTACTTTCCAAAAATGAAACAGAAAATAGCAAACATAGTAAAACAGTTCAATATTTGTAAAGAGACGAAATACGATCGCCATCCACCTAACCCAGAGATTAGAGAAACGCCCATACCAGAATACCCCGGACACATAATTCACATCGACATCTACTCGACTGAACGATACCTCGTACTCACATCAATAGACAAATTTTCTAAGTTAGCAAAAGCACAAATTATAAAATCAAGAGCAATAGAGGACATTAGGACGCCACTTCGCGATATAGTTTTTTATTTTGGCGTGCCAAAATTCATAGTAATGGACAATGAAAAATCTTTAAATTCTGAATCAATACGATTTATGTTAGTTAACCAACTGGGAATGCAAATTTATAAAACACCCCCCAATAAAAGTACAGTTAACGGACAGATTGAACGATTTCACTCAACACTCTCTGAAATAATGAGATGCTTGAAAAGGGATCAAATTCATAGGAGCTTTGAAGAACTTCTTGATCGAGCTGTTTATGAGTACAACTACTCAATTCATTCGGTAACGAAGAAAAGGCCATTAGAAGTTTTCTTTGGCAGAAGAGTTACCACTGACCCTACGCAATACGAACAGGCAAGACTAGACAACATAGAACAACTGAGACGTAAACAGACCGAAGACCTACTAGACCATAATAGCAGAAGGAAACCAATTCGAACCTATGAGGCAGGAGAAGAAATATTTGTGAAAATAAATACAAGATTAGGTTCAAAGCTATCAAATAGATTTAAAAAGGAAATAGTAAAGGAGGACAAAAACACTACAATACTAACAGAATCGGGACGTACAGTACATAAGAGCCATATTAAAACTTAAAATTTAATTACAGGATGCTGATGTGCTTAGCCAACGCAACTGTGACAATAACCGATCATAACGACTTAGTTTTAATAACAGATAGTATAGACAAACTTACTACTAACAATAACAAACAAGTAATAATCAACAGACAACTAGAAGACAGATTAAATCAACTGACCAAAATTTCTAACGATATCGCAAATTCAATAAAAAGAGACTCACTTATGAGTAACGAATTGGCCATCAGTTTTCAGAATCAAGTTCGACTTATTAAAGAAGAAGTTGTTAATATAAAATATGCCATCCAATGGGCGAAACTAAACATGATCAACACATTCCTGTTAAGCGAAAATGAAATAAACATAATAAATAACCAATTTAAAAATGGCCATATGCCACCATTAACTACCGAAGAAATGTTAGAATTCTCAGATGTCTCCATTTTACACAATGGAACGACACTCATATATTTAATTAAGATACCGAATCTAGAAACAACAACTTTCCAAAACTATGTAATAAAACCTATAATTAAACCGAATGGCATTGTTAACTTACCGGCAAGCGAAATATTTGAAAACAAAAGTAAAAAATAAATGTTTGGAATTAAAGGTCAATGTAAGAATCTTTACAATATAAAAATCTGTAATAAAAATAAGTTAGAAGATTTAAGTCAGAATAGTTGTTTGCCAAGATTACTTGGGGGAGAGCAGGCAATGTGTGAATTCACCAACGCAGATCATATATCAACACTGGAGGAGATCGACGAGGGAATCATCTTAGCAAACGACTTCAATGGCACCATAACCTGGCCAGGCAACGCGAAGCAGATAAAGGGAACATACTTGATTAACTTCTGGAACGAGACAATAATCATCAACGGCAAAGAGTTCAGCAACACCGAAATACAAGTCGCTGAACCGGGCATACCGCTTATCCAGATAGCTCCAGTGGAGATCGAACGCCTACGAATCTTATCACTGAAAGCGCTAGAAGGGCTCCATATAGACAACATCGAAAAACTGCAGAAACTCCAAACACACTCATCTGTAAACAGGATAGCATTCATCGCATCAATAGCATCTCTAGCAATCCTAACAGTTACTCTTCATTAGTGTAAGGGTAGAAAGAAGACAATAAACCTACAACTTGGGAACATACCCAAGACGATACCGACTCCCCCAGCAACAATATACCAGCCGCCAAATACGCAATTTAACAACATACCATTTTTTTGAATACACTTGAGGACAAGTGTAAATCTAAGGGGGAAGAGTTAAGAACGAAAATATTATAAAACTCTAAACTGCAACTGCAACAACATCCGGCCGTCAGGTGCAGTAGCCCCAATACCGCTGAGCCCAGCGTCTGGACAACTTCCCGCACGCGCAACCCAATTGCCGAAATTCTCGGAACATTTGGCAACAAGTCAGGTGCTCCAGAATTGTCGCAACGCTGCTGCTGCCGCTGCCAACGTCGTGACGCGTCGCTGCCAATTCACCAAGCTCTCTTAGGGATCTTATTAGCTTAGCTTAATTAGTCTAAAATTTGTAACCAACAAGAACAGTCCTATTGGACTTAATAAAGATTAATTTTTTATAAACTAAAAACTTATAAGGATTTAACTTATACGAAAGAGGGAATGTTGTCACATGACTTTGGAAAAACACTGCAGTGATCAGGAAGCCTCAAAAAGTGATTTATGCCTAGTTGTGACTGTCGGGTCAGGAACGAACGGGTACATTCCCCATCTGATTCCTATTGCCTTATAGTGCGATTGTCGCTTTTTTACATCGTAATTATCTTCCCAAGTGACCAGTTTCATTAGTTTAACCGTCATCAGATCGCACAGCGTCTGGGGGTATAAATCCTTGAAATTTTGTTCAGTGGCGCAATTTGAGTCTTTTCATTTTAAAAATCATATTTTTTAACCAAAAAGATAGTCGAATAATTTAAATATCATATGATAGAGATTTGTTTAGAAAATATAGGTGCCACGACTTTTAGATGCTTCGTTCTCGGTTATTTCAGACTTTTTAAAAAGCTAAAATAAATTTTTAGTGCGTACCTGCTATTTTAAATAAGTAGTTTACTTGTGCATCCTACATCTGTACCTGAATATTGGGAGCCGACTTTGGCAGACGCTCTCAGGTAATCGAGGTAAAATGCCATTTTCAAAATATTAGATCAAACCAATTGTCAGTAAAAAAACATTAAAATATACATACATCTTATACAAATAATTACTTAGCAACAGGTTTCCACGGATATATGCCTTGATGCACGCAATAACATTTTTGAAACCATGACTTTTTTACGTTTTTTACCTCTAGCAAAAAAAGGGACCAAAACGTGAACGTTTGAATTCGGTAAAGGAATAATCAAAGAACATGTTTTGAAAATATGGCAGATAGTCAAAAATATAAATTTTTTTATTTTCCATAAAAATTTAAAAATATTGAACAAATGGATAGTTTGTAAATATCGATTTAACTGGAGAAACACAAAGCACAAGCAAAAAATTTTTTATTATACACTTAATAAATATTTCAATTAATAGAATTTAAAAAAATCTACTATTGGTTCCCTAGTTATACCTGAAAGAGGACCAAATTACCTAAAATTTGTGTGTTTTTTAAACACTGAAAGTCGGTCAACTTTGAAGGGTTGTACCTTCTTAAATGAAACTCTGAATTTAATAATTGAAATTAAATTTTTTATTTTTGCAACGTGTTTTCTTCTACGCCACTGTGAGTATAGTTTGAGGAGACGGCTATAAATGGAAATATTGTTAAATGTAATTTGCTTTGGAAGAAGTTTCGTTTTCCTATTTCAGGCAGTAATTTATTAGCCGCCTATCGCATGTGATTGCGAATACGAATTAGGGTAACTCAGGACTCTTGGCGTGAACTGAAAGCACAGCATGGAATTTTTAGCCAATAAATATTGAGCATATTTAAATTTATCTAAAAGTGCTCTCAAAATATGGTTTGTGATTCGGAAATGTGTTATGTGGATATGGGTGTCGCATATAATATACTTACAGCAACTTCCACACTCGAGGGTGATTGTAATCGGGTTGACACCTTGGTACATTTACAATTATCGAAACACCATTGAGCATATTGTCTTAGTTTTCCATCAAAAGATTCCAATTTTTGCTTTAAGAATGATACGAAAAACCTGAAATTGTTTTATGATGAATTAATATTGAATTTTATGGGATATATTTTCAAATATAACATTTGCAATTTCTAAAATTAAATGTATGAAAAATGTTCATGCACACTCTGCTGAGCTTATTTTATCTTGCTTATTTTAATAGGTTTTATTATTTTTGAATTCAAACAAAAACCAGTCTGTTGAAAATTGCGCGCCGCCTAAAAAATTAGTATTAATTATTTTAATACGTCACACTATAACATGAATTACACCACTAAGCAAATAACCTATAGAGAACTAATCCCATACAAACGAAATGGCAAACGCAGAAGACTTGAGATTGAGTCCCCCTGAGATTGAGTCCCCAAGACTGATGATTGTATGTGTGCATCTTACAATAAGTGTGCGCATATGAATGGGTTGCATGTGTCGAGATGCGAGTATTTGCCATATTGCTTTGCCTCTTCTTTGGTGCCATTAAAATTTTCTATGCTAACTCTCATACCCTGTACATGTTACATTTTAAATATAAAATATTTTAAATATTAATAAAATATTTATAACTGAAATAACAAAATATTATTTTTATTTAATCATCAACCATAATACATTTATTTATTGTTCGATGTTCTTATAATAAAAATAATGAGAATAAAAATGTTTGAGGGTAAAGGGTATTTCATAGTGCGCATGTTTTTGATTTGCATAGCTGTGCGAGCTACGAGCTCGGCCAGTCGACTGAAGCGGCCGCAAAAAAAAAGGTCCCTTACATCAGGTCCCCGGGGAAATTTTCTCAGGGGGACTCAATCTCAAGTCTTCTGCATGTCCCATTTCGTTTGTATGGGATGAGTTCTCTATAGGTTATTTGCTTAGTGATTACACATTGTGCCCCGAATATTAAGAAAGAAAAGGCGTACTTGAAGTGCAATCAAACAGAACAATTAAATAAATGAACTTTATATTAATCTAACATGGCTTCACAATATATTTTATTTAATTCGTCATTGCGTAATAGAACAAAACAGGTTATAGTTGGTACGAAAATTAAATAAAGTGATATAGACGTGAAGCGCGATAGCCGTGAAAAAATGGCGGGTTCCGCTAAACGCTGAGAACTATGACACATTGAAGGTAAAGATGGCGAATTGTAGATGGAACTATAGCTTATCCCGACGCGGCGATCGAGCGCCGCAAGTTTAAAAGGCACGGGCAGACGTAGTACTATCTGTATGCGCTGCAGAGATGTACCTGCTGGATGGCTGCGATACAGCTAATGCGTGTTGGCTGAAACTAGAAGAACAAGTTAAGTCAGGGGACCAGTACGAAAAACCGAGCTATTGAAGAAAAAACGCGCTCTCACGAATGACCGAGATCAGTGATATACGGCAACATATTTAGGAACTTTTCGACGCTGTAAGCAAATTAAAGGAAATTCGCGTAGCAATAGGAGACGATTTGCTAGCAATTCTATTGCTATACAGTTTGCAAGATTCATATGAAGCTTTTCGCTGTGCTATGTAATCAAGAGAAGATCTGCCAAGTCGCGGTGTGCTGTCGATAGCGGGTGAACATCGCACATGAGCTCGAATACTAAAATATTCGATAAGCTTATAAGCTAATAAAAAACGAATAAGGAAAATCAAGAAAACGAATTCACACTTAAAGAAGTATTATATGTGTCTAATTTGCGCCAAAGTTTGTTGTCAGTATAAAAAATTACAGACAAAGGTTTAGAAGTACGTTTTTGCAATGATGCTGTTATTATAAGGAATAATATCGAAGTGTTGTTGCGCTCGGAACGCTATGGAAATCTGTATTATGTAAACACAGAGCAGCAGCAAGTAAACCACATCGTAGTTGACAAACAAAGCGATATCGATTGATGGCATTACAGGATGGGTAATATGAACAAGCGTGATTAAATAAGCACGGCTAAATCTGGAAAACTGCATGGCTTAAAAGTCAACCAGGGAACCAAGACGTCACCATGCGAAGTGTGCATCAGCGAGAAACAGGCGACAAGTAGTTACAAAAGCGCAACAGAGAAGAGGATCAGCGATGTTTGCGGGCCCATGCGCACAAGTTCGATCAGTGGCCGAAAATACTTTGTGACATTCATCGATGATTCCAGCCGCTACTGTGAAATTTATTTTCTTAAACAGAAATCGGACTAATACGACACTTTCAAAACTTATAAAGCTTCGATAGAAAATTTCGCAGGCAAAAAGATTAAAGCCTTACAATCCAAAAACGAAACAGAGTTTAGCAACAAAGATATGAACGAGCTCATGGGAAAACATGGAATAAAGCGACGACTGACGAAACCACGTACACCGCAACAAAACGGAATTACAGAAAGGCATAACAGGACTCTAGTAAAAAATGGCACGTTGCATGATGAAGCAGTCGGGCGCATCACCATCGTTTAGGAAGGAGGCTGTCAACCAAAGTACCGTCTTAAGAAATACCTTATACCAAGTGGACATCAAAAACGCCAACACTGGCATACATGCATATTTTCGGCACAAAAGCATATCCGCTAATAAAAGGAAAGAATAAAGACAAGTTCGAATACAAATCTGCGGAGAGCATTCTTGTCGGCTATGATTCAACGTCGAAAGCCTATCGTCTATATTCGCCAAAGAGGCGCGGCATTATAGTACGAAAGGATGTAAAATTTATGAATGTTCCATTTTTCAGAAGCGAATATTAAGAATTTTACAATGACGAAGAAGACGTCGAATTCAATTCGCCCAAGAATGAGGCTCAGGAGCAGAAAGAGGAAGAAGAGAAAGAGAACTTATCAAGCGACGAGGAATGTACAAAGAAAGAAGATCAACACAAACATGGAGGACGTCTTAAAAGTTTAAAAACGGAAGGCGACGGAATATATATATCAACCTACTGAGAAGATCAGCGAAAATTACGAGCCAAGTGATGACGAGTCAAGTGAAGATACCTTTGAGGAATGTGAATGGCATTCGCTGCAATAACATATGACCCAATCACGCTGGAGGAAGCGAAGAACTCCAGTGACGCTGAAAAATTTAATAAGGCAATAGAAGACGAACTAATGGCTCACATTATCAACGGTACATGGCAAATAGTTGAGAGACCAGATGATCGAATAATAATAGTTCAAAAGACGTCGTAACGAATACAGGCAAGAAGAAAGCGCGACTAGTTGCGAAAGGTTGCAAATGCCTGGAGAGGATATTTAATGAATCATATTCACCCGTGGTGCGATCAAAGCCAGTAATGCTACTTGCAGCCTTAGCAGCTGAATATGATATGCAGATACACCAAATGGACGTCGTCGCTGCTTACCTACACAGTGAGTTACAGGAGCAGGTATACATGGATATACCAGAAGGCTACTCAGAATTCTTGCAAAAATTGGAGTCAGGTGCATTTGGTTCGAAGCAAAAGCCAAGTAATTCAGAACATATCGCTGCAGCAAAACGAGTGAAACATATCTGATCAAAAATTCACTCTACGGATTACGACAATCCGTTTTGAAATGGAATGTTAAACTCACTGAAAGTCTGAAGGAAGTCGGGTTGGAGCCCACAAAGCAAGATCCATACTTTTTCCTAAAGCGTCAAGAAGACAACACTCTTTTGGTTACAATTGACGTGAACGATCTACTTTGGCATCGAATCATCCGAAATCAAACCTCAGCTAGGCATTTGAGATGAAAGACATTGACCCTGTTCAAACCTGTCCTGGGATAGAATTCGAGCAGAATATACCAAAGCGTCAAATGTTAATGTCACAACGTAAATATATCGATGTCATGTTAAGAAGATTTGGCATAATCGACTGTAAGCCAGCGATAACACCTATCTAGGCGAAATGCAATCTGAAGCGTCCAGAACATTGAAATAGATCCACCTGCAGAAGAGGCAGTCGATCACCATAACTACAAAGGGTGGTTCCCTGTTGTGCTTTTTGCCAAGGTAGATTACCGGTGAGTTATTAAATAATTACTCAAACATATTTGGAAAACTTTGATAATTCAATTAAAATTTTAGTTACAGATTCCAGTACGTTGACATCGGTTCCCCGGGTCGTTGTAACGACTCTTACATCTTACAAAGCGCGACCCTCAGCAAGATGATAAGCTCGTGACCGTTGCTGGAGTCCAAATCAAAGAAAATATGTGGAGTTGTCGTTCCAGTTTTGCTTATTGGTGACTCAGTGTTCAGATTCTTACGGAACCTAATGAAGCCATATCCATTCTCAATATACCAGACCCTAAAGAAAAAAACATTCAACTACAACTTGTCCAAGTCCAGAAGAGTTGTGGAGAGTGGGTTTGGACACCTGAAGGCAAGGTTTCGGCGCTTTGGAATGGGGTTGCACAGCCACCCAAAGAAAAACGCAGTGATCATAATGGCCTGCTGTGTGTTGCACAACATTTTAAATGTGCACAACAGCACCATTGACGAAACATGGAGAGCAGCACTGGGTGAAAACGAAAAGGAGCAGCCGCAGCAAAGCAACTCTTCTACAGACTACAGCAGACCGGCGGAGGAAATTAGATCTGCATTGCAGATTATCTCTGCAGTAAATAATCATAAATTAAACCAAAAAAATAAACTTTTTAATATTTATTTTTTGAACGTAAATATGTATTCCATTAATTCTTTTTGAAATAGCTTGTTTTCTTCGGCAATCTTGTTATTGTTTTCGACAATCTTCTTGTTGTCTTCAGCAATCTCTTTCAAAATTTCACGTTGCTTCTCCAAATGCTCCATGTGCCTTTCTATGTATTCTCGTTGAAGCTTCACGCGCTCTTGAGCAACTTCAATTAAAACTGCATGGGTATCTATACGGGACCGCTTAGCAGAAGATCCTTCTGTGGTACGGCTCACGGAGTTTTCTGTGCTACACATGGACGTCTCCGGGTCAAATTCGATTGGATTGTCCACGTACTTTGTGACATCTGAACAACAATCAAGAATTAAGAGATTACTTATAATTTCAATAATAAAAAATTATTTGTTTGATCAAAGCACAGGGCGTTCACATCATGCATCCGCAAGCCGCCCAAAATCATGTGGACCTTTTCGTATTGGCTCCACGTATATGGTGTGCCACCACTCGGGCTAATTTTGGTTTTCTCTGCCCTGCCAACATATAAATGAATAATAATTCAAATAAATCCTAACGCTGTATTACCTGTACTTTCTGGTTAAATTTTCCAGCTTAGTTCGGACATCTGACCAGCCACCAAGCCGCCACATTTTAGCACTTCTGCCATTTCAATATATACGTGGGAATTTTTTCTTGTGCTTCTTAATTCACCTATCTTTTCTCCCCAGAGATCAATGAATGATGTCTCGTGATCTATGGACCACTTGACCCTTTTCGCAGTTGATTTTTTTTACAGCTTTGAACAGACATTGGCAAATTTCTAGCGTTGCATTCGAATAAAATCGGATCCAAGCCGAATAGAAACGTATGAAATAGGAACATCAATAGAAGATGGTGGAATGGAAGGGGCACGGGATTTTGGCACGGGTAAAACTATAGGCCCATCACAAATTTTGATGGCAGATGTTAGATGTTGCTCAGTGTGAATTGGGTATTTACAACGCACGTTATCTTTGTCAAGCACGGAGTCTGAATATTTAGCCATGACTGGAGCAGTAATTGAGGCGTTATATCTAAGGGCGCTTCTCAACAGTGTTGGCCAGAAATGTAACCAGGTGAAGATATTCAACGATAAACAGAGCGCGCAGAAACTGATCAAGGGATTCGATTTCCATTAGCGCACGAAGCATATAGATGTCCGTCATAATTTTATTCAGCAAAAATATCAAGATTGAGACATAACAGTTGGATACAAGCAAACGGATAAGATGCCAGCAAATGCTTTAACTAACGGTTTATGCGGATCTAAGCACATTAATTGTATTTCCTGATTAGGAAATATTAATTATTTTACAAAGTAATAAAAGTTGGGCACACTAAAACATGAATTACATAATGTGTCCCGAATTTTAAGAAAGAAAAGTCGTACATTAAGAGCAATCGGACAGAACAATTAAATAAATGAACTTTATATTAATTTCTCACTACTTCACGATATATTTTATTTCGTTCGTCATTGCGTAATAGAACAAAACTCCAACAAAGTCCAAATTTTTTTTACCATATTTGGACGATTTTTAACCCTATACCGCATGCAGCGCAATACATATATGGCTTTTTATTTTTAATGAATATTGTTTTAGTTAAAACAGTACTTAAGCAAGGTCAATTTTTGTAGATCATTCTATATGCACTATTTTCGATTAAAATTCCATGTGAAGAATTTTTTTGTGCTGCTTTATTTTGTGTTTCTATGAGTTTTGGTCAAGCATCTCACTAGGGTGAACGAAAGTGAATTCTGAACAATTTGGAAATAAATTTAAATTTAAAAAAAAAAAACATTTTATTGTTGAAGAATTATTTTTTCACAAGTAAATATAGTTTTCTTTTATAAAAACATATAAATTGACTGTAAGGAAGGTATTATCAATACTATTTCTTGCAAAAAATTTCGAAGGCATATATATATACCTCTACATTTATTTTATATAGAAAAAAATTAAATATGTCCAAATATATATTATAAGTAGGGGCTTCGCCCCCTGCTCGCTCCGATCGCCAAATTTGGTAGGGATATAACAGGCACTCCCAAACATACAATCTGTGAGTTTAGTTAAAATATCTTCAGAAACAAACAAGTTTTTTATACTAAAGTTTAATTTACATCCGATTGTTCCTATGGCAGGTATATGATATAGTCATCCGACTTTGACCAAATTTGGTCATGATGTAAGAGACAGACTCAAACACACAATTTATAAGTTTGGTTGAGATATCTTAAAAAACAAAAAAGTTTTCCATACTAAAGGCTAATTTGCATCCGATTGTCCCTATGACATTTTAACCAAATTTTGTCATGATGTAAGAGAAAATCCCAAACATACAATCTATGAGTTTGGTTAAGATATGTTAAGAAACAAAAAAGTTTTCATTCTAAAGGTTAATTTCATCCGATTGTTCCTATGGCAGCTGTAGGATAAATTTATCCGACTTCGACCAAATTTGGTCAGGATGCAATAACCAGTCTATAATCTGTGAGTTTGGTTAAGATATCTTAAGAAAAAAAAATTTTTTCATACTAAGCCCATTTTGTGACCTTTGACCCCGAATTTGACCCACTTACAGGTCGAATTTCGCAAAACGTCGTCTTATTGCAGGATAAAATTGTCTAAGCTATGTTGTGTGAATATTTCACCATTCTGTTGAGCGGTTTGACCTACACGTTGATTCTATGTCAGTCAGAGAGTCAGTGAGTGAGTCAGTGAGTCAGGATAAAGAGTTGTTTCTATATAGATGTACGAAATAATCACATACATATTTGCATACAAATTTATTTTTTCTTTATTGGAAAGATGTTCATGCAAAATAGGGTTAAAAAAAATGTCCGAGTCAGATTTATAGTGTTTCTTTACAATATTTATGGCAAAAGAAATTTAATAAAAATGAAAACTCAAGATTTTAAAATTTTGAATAAAAAATGTTTCTGAAAGACTTTCCGTATTGTGCCGTTTCAACAATTTTCGAAGACAAATCATGATAAAAAAGACATTCCGCATCAAAATCAGATGAGTTTTTACAATGCTTTGTAAGTTTGAAATTATTGAAAAAACGTAACTACAAATCTAAGTTTTGACAAAGTTATGACAGTAATGACACCTATGAAACACAATTATTTAATGAAAGATGCAAGAGGACCCTCGGAACGGATTCAAACTAACGCTGTCGACTCTGGCCAACGAAAAAAGGACAATAATTTAAGAGACTACACTTAGAATGAACATTGAACATTGCTTGACAATCAGCTGACACCCTGATATTACCGCTATCCAGGGAATGCGATGGAAAGGACAGGGCTGCATTACGAAGAAAAATTGCGACATCTACTACAGCTGCCATTCAGAAAGGTATGACGTTGGCTGTGGCTTTGTTATAGGTGCCAAACTACGGCGCCGCGTTTTTTACTTTTTGCTAATTAAAGAGAGAGTTCGAAATCTTCAACATCCGCTTGTTTTGTATACACGCCCCACTGAAGAAAAAGACGATGCTACCAAAAATCTTTGTATGCCAAGCTCGACCGAGTCACATGACATTAAGATTCCTCTTGGAGATTTGAAAGCCAATGTTGGCCCAAAAGGGATCTTTGGATAATTGGTTTTGCTTTATTTTGACAAACGGTTACTAAACTTTGCATTCCTTGCCATAAGGAATAATGCAATATGCTAAAAATCTTTCGATATGAAGTAAAGTTGTGTATATTACATAAAACAATTTCTTGTTGTTTTTTTCATTGCTTAAAATCAGAATAAATTTAACATAAATAACCGTTTGGTCAAAATTCAATATGCCGACTAGTGTAGAACCTTATATCTTGTTCCTGATGATCTTTACCATCCCACATTAGAAATTTCTCTTCTCTCTTTACTTAAACCTTTAACCACACCCGCACCTATATTCTCTCAGCCCCAACGATGCTTTCGCAAAAGTAATTATATTTGGTTTAAGCATCTGATTTCTGCTACTGATTGGTCCTTGGTTGACATTGATAACGCTCTTAACTCCTTTTACGTAATAATTACCTCCTTTTTAGACATAACTATCCCTAAGTCTTATCGATCATCTACTTCTGCTAAGCCCCTATCGTTTACCGCCAGACTCTCAAACTTAAAAAATATTAACTATTAGATCTTTTTCTATTAATATTAATATTAGATCTTCTTCTATTATTTTTTTTCTCCCCCCACCTTCGAATCTTCCCTATTATCTGCTATTAGGTCCGTACAACTTTTCAACTCCCCTGGACCTGATAATATCTCAAGTTGTGTATTCAGAGAACGTGATACTTTTTATACCCGTGCCCATTGAAAATGGTCAAAAGGGTATAATGGTTTTGTGCAATGTATGTAACAGGCAGAAGGAAGCATCTCCGACCCTATAAAGTATATATATTCTTGATCAGCATCAATAGCCGAGTCGATTGAGCCATGTCCGTCTGTCTGTCCGTCTGTCCGTCTGTCCGAGTGTTTGAGCCAAAGGATCTCAGAGACTATAAAAGCTAGAGACTTCAAATTTGGTATGAAGGTTGCTGGATAGCGGGCGCAGATCAAGTTTGTTTTAAATTTTAGATGCCACGCCTCTTTCGCCTGCCAATCGCAAAAAACGATTATCAGACGCGATCTTTAATAAAAACACTTCTTATTAAACAGGAAGATAAAAAGTAAGCCAATTTAATGACCCTGAAAGTTTCAAAGCGATTGACTATTAAATAGAGAAGATATTTCAAATTGGCTTTTAATTCACATAAATCAAAATCATAGACATAGGCAAGTGCGAGCGAGATAGCACATGCAAATTTGTTTGTGCAAAAACATAACAATGAGCACGTGTACGAAGAGTGCGAACGCAAATACGAGCGATAGGCAAAGTAATCGATATTTGGCTAAAATTTCTATCCTATTTTAATATATTAACATGGTTGAAGTTAATACATATTTACGATAGTGTTAAAATATATGTATGTAGATATTAGTGTGCATTGCAAAAAGCGATATGTATAAATGCCACTTTATAATTTTGCACCTTGACACCTCGACGACAGATCGTTTTACAACACTGAAATCTCTGAATTTATAATAATTATTATGTTTAATAAAAAGCTAGTAAGCTCGCGCATATGTTCAATAGGTTTTCAATTATTATCATTGTATCCAAATGCTTAACAAATTCTGCAAAAAGAATCACAAATATTAAAGCATAGCACTTAAATTTAAATTGCGCGCGCAATGCAGCAGCCTTTAACAGCGGATTTCGATGATTAAGAAGAGTGGGAGAGATTATTTGGTGTTGCCGGACTTCAACAACTGAGCAAATTTTAGATAATGGCTACTCTTGGCATGAGCAACATCGATTTCAGCGATTAAGATTACGATTTCGATTTACGATTTACTATTTTAATTAAATTAAATACAATTTATTCAATCGGACCACAATATCATATTGCTGTCATAAGGAAGATCAGTCGAAAATAAACTTTTTGGTTGTTTGAAAGATCTCAACCAAACTAATAGGATATGCATTTGAAATGATCCTATATATCCTGATAAAATTTGGTTGAAATCGGACCACTATATCATATAGCTGCCATAGGAACGATCAGTCCAAAATCAAGTTTTAGTATGATAAACTTTTTTGTTGTTTGAGGTATCTCAACCAAACTAACAGAATACGCATTTGGGATGGTATTCTACATCCTGAACAAATTTGGTTAAAACCTGATATCAAATAGCTGTCATAGGAACGAATTTTAAGATAAAGTACGAAAATTATTGTTGTTTTTAGAGATAAGTCAACCAAACTCACAGATTGAGAATTTGTAATTTGGTTTAAATCGGTTCACTAGATCACATATGTAGATGTAATACGAACAATTAGCCAAAAAGTTAATGCCGCATCATCACACCTTCGGCATGCCTAACGTAGCGCACCTACGTATGACCTATCGGAGAGCTAGGGCACAGGGTATTATACTGTCGAGCACACTCGACTGTAGCCGGCGTCCACTTGTTAACTACAACCTTTACTTTAACTCTTTAATCTTTCAATTACCACAGGAGTATTTCCAACTCTTTGGAAAAAATATTTTATCATATCCTTGCATAAAAAAGGTGGTAAGTCGGATATAACTATTTTTAGAGGTATAGCACAGTTGTCTGCTATCCCAAAGCTTTTTAAGAAACCTATCGCAGCCAATTTTCAACATTTCTGTAAATCTGTCATCTCAGCCTTTCAACATGGATTTCTCAAGAATCGCGCCATTACCACCGACCAACATTTTGGAATTTTCATGCCTTATTAAAGAAGGATTTCAAAGGAAAATAAAAACTGATGTCAGTTATTCTGATTTCAGAAAAGCATTTGACTCAGTGAATCATAATCTTTTACTTTTTAAACTTGGTTGCATTGGATTTCCTTCTCCGGTACTTTTCTGGATTTCTTCTTATGTGAAGAGTAGAGCGTACTATATCCAAACCTTTCTATGTAACTTCTGGGGTACCCCAAGGTAGTTGTTCTTTACACTCCATATTAACAATTTTCCGTCCATTTTATTACATTCTCGCATATAATGTATGCGGATAACGTAAAACTTATCCTGTCATTTAACGATCCTGTTCAGTCCATTCTAGTTCAAAGCGATCTAAATTCTATGCTTCTCAATTGCTCTAAGTGTATGCTTATGACTTTTAATCGCATTGGTACATAGGTACCAAGAATGATAGTGTCACATTATAACGTATACATAATTTTCAGGATCTTTGTGTCCTATTTGATTCTAAACTACTTAAATCTAAATATCACTGCGGACGGCAGTCCGCGCTAGTGACGAAAGCATCACGAAGGGTGCGAAAGCCGACTATCAATATATAAAGGAAGAATGTAAAAATTTGCTATAACTGTCCAATCAGATCGAGTTATATACCGACTGAAAGGTCTACTTTTAGCTAACAAAAGTGCATACTTAGAAGTTGGAAAACTCACCTGGTTTGTGGGAAAATCAGGTGTAAGTGGGAGGGGCGAAATTTAGATGATTGCAGCAAATGGGGCCGTTGGAGCCTTTCGGTAAATTTTTTACGATTCTTATCAAAAATACGCGTCGACTGACACCTCAACCATAAAAATCCGTTTAGTGGTTCAAAAGATAAATAAATTTGAATTTTTTAGTGGCCTTCCCAAAATGAGATGAAAAGTCAGTTTGACTGTTTGTTTGTATCCAAGCGTTGAAATAGCTAAAATGTGTGAATGTGGATCCATCCCAATCATAAAACTAGAAACTTTTGTTCTACGACTTTTTCGAAAAATTGCTAGCTTAGCGGAAAATGGTATATTCTATATATCGTTGAAAAGGTATTTTTAAGATCTTTTAGGCATACCTTTAATATTTATACCCTGTGCCCACTGAAAATGGTCAAATAGGGTATAATGGTTTTGTGCAATATATGTAACAGGCAGAAGGAAGCATCTCCGACCCTATGAAGTATATATATTCTTGATCAGTATCAACAGCCGAGTCGATTGAGCCATGTCCGTCTGTCCGTGTGTTTGAGCCAAAGGATCTCAGAGACTATAATAGCTAGAAACTTCAAATCAGATCAAGTTTGTTTTAAAAATTCGTCCGGACTACTATATCATATAGCTGCCATAGGAACACTCAGTCGAAAATCAAGCTTTCGTATGACTAACTTTCTTGTTTATTGACGTATCTCAACCAAACTGAATATGCATATGAGATGGTCCCATACATCCAACGATCAGTCGAAAATCAAGTTTCAAGTATCAAAAACTATTTTGTTGTTTAATGTATCGCAACCAAAGTGACAGAATATGAATCTGGATTTGTATTATACATCCTGACTGAATTTGTTTGAAATCGGATCACTATATCATATAGCTGCCATAGGAACGATCAGTCGAAAATCAAGTTTTAGTACGAAAAACTATTTTGTTGTTTAAGATATCGCAACCAAACTGACAGAATATGAATCTGGATTAGTATTATACATCCTGACTGAATTTGGTTGAAATCAAATCACTATATCATATAGCTGCCAAAGGAACGATCAGTCGAAAATCAAGTTTTAGTACGAAAAACTATTTTGTTGTTTAAGATATCGCAACCAAACTGACAGAATATGAATGTGGATTATTATTAAACATCCTGACTGAATTTCGTTGAAATCGAATCACTATATCACATAGCTGCCATAGGAACGATCAGTCGAAAATCAAGTTTTAGTACGAAAATTTGTTTGTTGTTTGAGATATCTTAGCCAAACTGAGACAATACCATACATCCTGACTGAATATGGTTAAAATCGGAACACTATATGATATAGCTGCCATAAGAACGATCAGTTCAAAATCAAGTTTTAGTATGAAAAACTTTTTTGTTGATTAAGATATCGCAACCAAACTGAGACAATATGCATGTGGGATGGTATATGAATCTGAATTAGTAATATACATCCCGAATGAATTTGGTTGAAGTCGGATCACTATATCATATAGCTGCCATAGGAACAATCAGTCGACAAGGGTCTTTTTATGAGCAGCAGCAGTAATATTAGCAGACGCTACAGCGCTAGTTGATTGACCATTTGAGACAGTAGTGGTATCAACGCTGCCTTGAGGATAATTTTAATTGCTTAATGGGGACGTTGGAACTTTTGGGTACATTTTTTTGTTTTATCATTCTTATCAAAAATACGCGTCGAATGACACCTCGATCATCAAAATCCGACTACTGGTTCGAAAGATTATTAAATGTGAAAAATTTAGACGCTTTCCCAAAGTGAGATGAAAAGTCAGTCCTTTTGTTTGTTTGTTTGTATCAATGCGTTGAAATAGCTTATATTTGTGAATGTGGATCTATTCCCCATAAAAAAACTAGAAACGTTTGTTTTACGACTTTTTCGAAAAATCGCTAGTTTAGCGGGAAATCACTAAAACCCGCTAAAATTGACACGCCCACAGTATTCAAACGATAGAAGCTACAGATATGTTCTATATGTCGTTGGAAAGGTATTTTGAAGGGCTTTGAGGCATACCTTTCAAGAGCATTTAGGTAAATGGCTACAGGTGAAAATATCTTTTTTATCACACCTTTTGGCGATTTTAGAAAAAACGGCTCTAACGTTTGTTTTTAATTTTCAATATGTTCTAGTATGAATAATTTCGCGTTTTTTAATGTATGACACATAGCGTGTGTGGGTGTGTTTGGAAGATATTACCTGTTACATAAACTCCTTATAATTGGTATGCCCTGTGCCCATTGAAAATGGTCGAAAAAAGGATTTAATACGAAAAACTTGCTGTTTGAGATATCTCAACCAAACTGTCAGAATAAGCATTAGAGATGGTTCCATAAATCCCAACCAAATTTGGTTGAAATCGGAGCACTATATCATATAGCTGCCATAGGAAGGATCAGTCGTTGTTTGAGATATCTTAACCAATCTGACAAATTAGACATCTGTGGTGGTCCTTTATATAATGACCAAATTTGGTCTACTATATCATATAGCTGCCATAGGAACGATTAATCGAAAATTAGGATTTAGTATGCATTTTTTGAAATTATTTTTGGAGATATCTCAACCTAAAGTAACCATAGGGAACTTTGGAAATTTTCTATTATTTTTAACATTATGATGGAATTTGTTTTTTAATGGTACTGAGACTTGGTATAGACAATTAAAAAAATTTCTGTTATCTTCTAAAAAACCTCGTTACGAGGTAAAATTCTAGTGACGATAACATTTCCATTCCCCAAAATTTCTAATATCTAATTTTGTGACGAACGATATTAAATTCTGTAAATAACTTATGATAAAAAAAAACAGTTTGGCATTCGGCAATGCGCAAGAAAGTTTTTTTTATTAGGTAAGAAAGATCGGGACTTTATTGTGCAATGTGCCGAATGCCAAACTGTTTTTTTTTTGGTCCACTTGAATGTACTGCTCGTTTAGAACATCGACGTCCAAATAAATAATAAAATAATGTGCCGAATGACAAACTTTTTTTTTAGGAATAACTTATATATTAAATTTAATATCGTTCGTCACAAAATTGGATATCAGAAATTTTGGGGAATGGAAATGTTTTTTACCTCGTTAAGAGGTTTTTTTTGAAGATTTCTTCTACCGTTAATGTTGCTAAGGGCGAGCTTAAATTCATAAAGCGTTGTTCGAAGAAATTTAATGTTCCTATTACTACCAAACTCCTATATGTGTCCCTTTATGTATATTGCTCATGTGAATCAGTAAGTTATTACTTCTAAATCTTCCTTCACTATCTAATCGTAGAAAGATTCTTAGTGTTGTTATTTTATAATACATAATCTAATTAATGGCGACGAAGATTCTTTTTTTTTTTCAGCCGTTTTAACTTCTCTGTTTCTTGTGGGCCTACTAGAAACTCAATTCTCTGCCACCTTAGGTATACTTCTGGCCAACTTTATGTGAGTGTCTTACACCTTAATTCTGTCTTTATCCTTTTCTTATCCTTCCTCATATTCTTCTTTATTCTATGTTTATCTTAAATTTTCTTTCTGTATACTTTTTTCACCTTTTATATCTTCCTCTTTCCAATGAAATTTGCAACCAATCCAGTTGTGAACAATGGCATAGCTGGCCCGACTGGCTAATAAACTTCCGCCATCGGGTTGAACTTTTCATCCTCACTCTATCTTTAGTTTTAAGTTATAAATTCACTCCTATTTATATTTTCTATCTTTATTTCTACATGTTTATACCCTTTGCATATTGAAAATGGTCAAATAAGGGTATAATGGATTTAACATGCAGAAGGAGGCACGGCAGACCCATTAAAGTGTATGGACAATTCCCCAGAAATGTCAACCGCGGCCAAAAACTTTAAATTGATCAAAGAATCACATCTTGTGAAATTTTCTTCCAGAAATGTATTCAAATTATTTATTTAAGCAACATACGGTAGACGAAATTCACCAGGAAGAGCATATCGATTCTATATTGAAATAAATAACCTTTTTCTATATTTCTGCCCATTTTCTAAAAATTGATTTTAAAAATGAACCGTTTGTATTCTAATGATTACACCAAGTAAGATAGTAACATGAAAATACATATTGATTGAAATTAAATAAAAATTAAACTACTGAATATTTTTGAATTAATTAAAAAACTTTATTAAGATAAATCAATGCATTACATTTTAAAATTGACCGCATTAAAATATTCCTGCAGGTTTCGCTGAAATCAGTGTTAAAGCTGGACGCGGTTAAAGCGACGATACCTTGGTTTTTTTTAAATTATCTTGAAAACGAGCAATTGCCCAAAATCAACCTTAGCACCTATTATAGTGCTAATCATACGTTTCGCCTTTTGTCAAAAGAAAATAATGTTTTGGCATATGTTTCTTTTCAGTTTGAATGAGTACGAATGTCGCATTCGACATTGGAGAATTGCCAATATATTCTTGATCAGTATCAACAGCCGAGTCGATTCAAATGAGTTGGACTTTTAGGGTATATTCCTGGAACGCATTTTGATTTAATGTGTTCTTATTCTCTTAAGTAATTTGTTTTTCACGGTACTTAGGCTTGATACAGACAAATTCAAAAACGTCTGATATCTTCTAAAAAAAACCTCTTAACGAGGTAAAATTTTAGTGACGAAAACATTTCCATTCCCAAAAATTTCTGAGATACAATTTTGTGCCAAAGTTTGGCATTCGACACTGCGTAAAAAAGTTATTTTTATTAGGTAAGAAGGACTTTATTGCGCAATGTGCCGAACAACAAACTTTTTTTTTAAGAATAAGTTATATATTCAATTTAATATTGAATGATTGAAAATGTCTTCGTCACTAGAATTTAACCTCGTTAAGAGGTTTTTATACCCTGTGCCCATTGAAAATGGTCAAAAAGGGTATAATGATTTTGTGCAATGTATGTAACAGGCAGAAGGAAGCATCTTCTCCGACCCTATAAAGAATATATATACTTGATCAGTATCAACAGCCCAGTCGATTGAGCCAGGTCCATCAGTCTGACCGTCAGTTTCTGTGCTTATACGAGTCGATCTCAGAGACAATATCAGATCAAGTTTGTTTTTAAATTAGGATCGGACCACTATATCATGTTGCTGTCATAGGAACGATCAGTCGAAAATCAAGTTTTGGTATGAAAAACTTTTTTGTTGTTTGAGATATCTCAACCAAACTGAAAGAATGTGCATTCGGGATGGTATCATACATTCTGATCAAATTTGGTTAAAATCGGATTAATATATCATATAGCTACGATTAGTCGAAAATCAAGTTTTAGTAGGAAATTTTTTTGTTGTTTTTAGAGATAACTCAACCAAATTTACAGATTGGTCATTTGGAATTTAGTTTAAATGATTCGGTTCACTAGATCATATAGATGTATGACTGTAGCCGCACCTCCTCGCGAGCGAAGCGAGCTTGGGCTATGGTTACAAATGAATTATTTAAAGTAGTTTCGCTAGCTACGACTTTTTTCCCATCTTTCTGACAGAGCACAAAATGCATTGCGATTAAAAGTGTTCGTTTTTTGAGGAACAAATGGTAGTCGGAGTGGGCAATGTCTGGTAAATACAGCGGGT
Organism: Drosophila rellima; assembly: GCA_035043635.1. NCBI lineage: Eukaryota > Metazoa > Arthropoda > Insecta > Diptera > Drosophilidae > Drosophila > Drosophila rellima. Next base: position 451 of record JAWNMV010000261.1, on the reverse strand, counting down.
AGGGTAAGATATCCCTTTTAAGTGTTTCCAGGTTTCTCGACGCGCACTGTTGTTGTGCCAGCAGAGTTCCTTTTCATTCCATATGCACACACATACACTGAAATTTCTCAATATTGCGTACATTAGACTTCTGCATACAATAAGCATTTAAATTCGCACAGTGATCAATTAGTCGAAATTAGTTGTTTTTAATTACTTACTTTAAAATTATTCGCCATATGTCAAGTCTGTCATTTTTCTCAAGAGGTTAATCTTTGTTTATAAAACTGACTAACTGACTGACTGAGAATCAACCTGTAGCCCGAACAGTCAAAGATAGATAGCTGAAATTTTAAGTCGGCGTTTCGCGAAATTCGAGCTGTGAGCCGATGCTTAATATGTTTATTTTTGAGAATGCAGCGCAGATACATAGTTAGATACATAGTAAAAAAAAAAAATTCGTTATTTTTTC